>JANHZU010004584.1:14034-25262 GCA_032468055.1 Acrochordus granulatus
CTCCCCCCCCACCCGGTAGCAGCCATTTTGCCTGCTGGTCTTAGACTTGCAACTTCATGCTGTCTTCCCCACTGACATTGTTATGGAAAGCATGGAGGGGAATGGGGTCATTCAATGGGGAAGCTGCAGGGAAGGTTACACGTTGTTTGAGTAAATGCCCTCCATCCATACACCCTTCCCTTGTGCTTGCACTTGCCATTCACAGTTCCACGCACTCTCTCTGACCCACACTCTGCATGCCCTCCCTGACCTATGCTTACACCCTGACTGCACCTCTCAGGTTACCCCCTTTGCTTGCAGGAAGCTGGCATGAAACATCAGCAGTTAAACTTCCTGCTGGCTTTCCCTTTGACTTGTGGAAAGCTGTCAAGAAGTGTTGCAAATGAAGATCCTATTTCCTGATGTGGCTGATTGTGGCAGCACTGAAGTGGCCACAACTCTTCTAAATCTGGGAGTAATGGGTCCAGATTTTGGACAAATTCTCTAAGTTTATTGAATTTATTCACTGCCCAGCTCACCAAGAGCAACTCTGGGTGGATCACAATGAAATAAATATAAAAATATATAATGTACAATAAATAAATAAAATTAAAATATTAAGAAAAAGCAAGATGGAAGACAGGAAAGAAGTGGGACCAGTTTTTCAAGCACTACTTTACTGAGGACATATGGCTACCTGGCCCCCAGGCCAACCCACAAAGCCACATCTTAAGACTTTTACCAAAGGCCAAGATGGTCGGGGCCAATCTCACTTCAGGAGGAATGAAGTTCCAAAGGGTGAGCACAGTGGCAGAAAAGGCTCGTCTTCTGGATCTCATCAGCTGAAATCCCCTGGTTGACATTCGAAGCATACACTTACTACTGGTACAGGTGGGAGGGGGCTGAATCCATAGAGATGAGACGGTCCTTTAATTAATCTGGATCCATGCCATGAAGGGCTTTATAGGTGATAACTAATACCTTGAATTGCACCAGGAAACAGACTGGCAACCAGTGCAGCTCACATAACAGGAACGCTGTATGGGACCCCAAGAATTATCCATGTAGCTATACTTTGCACCAGCTGTAGTTTCTGGATGCTCTTCAAGGGTAGCCTTATGTAGACTGCCAATCCTGAGATAGCCTCCAGCAGACCAGGCAGGATGTTGCTACATAGCAGGAAGCAATAGTCCCAACTGATCCTGCAAACCCAATCATAAAAACAGCGTCTCTGAATGCCAGGTATGTCTGGAGCATGGTCCTGGAAGCAACAAGAGATTCCTGGATGACAACTACTGCACCCCCCCAGACCCTAGGTCTAGACCCTAAACAGATGGTCTAGACCCAGTGGGTCTAGACCCAGTGCCAGACCCTAAACCTGACTGGATACATCTCCAATATGGGCAATTCCCCTTCTGGTGTCAGCCAGATCTCGGTAATGCACGCCAGGTCTACAAGCTCAACTCTAATCAGATCACAAGTAAGGGGAGCCTTATTATTTACAGACCTGGTATTCATGAGCAGCAGCTAGACCTCAGGGCCTCCAAAGAATGAGCTCAGAGGGCTGGAACACGCCATTAGTAGTAAGCATCAGGGGCATGTTCCCCTGGAACAGCCTGCTCTCTGGCTCCTGTAATGCCCTGCCTGTCACCACCAAAAAGCCATCCATTTGAAGTAACTTGGTTCAAACATTCTTGCCCTACGATGTACCATTTCAGTCAACTGTAAACTGCAAACAGACAGAAGTTTTAATACTACATAAATGTTCTATGTCAAATTAAAAAAATCAATTCTGCACTAACAATCAAATGCTCATGATTATCCATAGCGGTTCCTTAAAAGCTGATTTCAGGGAACTCACACCATGCTCTACACTCTGGATCAGAATGCTTCTGGCAATGGAAGTGCTAGAAAGTAATAACACCAAAATAGTAATAGTTAAGTGCAAGGAACCAGAACAACTCTGTATGTAGGCCAAAATAGTTTTATTGTTGATCACCTACTTACAAAAATCTCATCAGATTAACTTCATTCTCTTGGGAATCAGCAGATAAATGCTTCAAGAGTCTGGCCTCTCCTGTGAAGCAACTCCAAGTTAGACTGCTTCTTTACTCCCCCCTTTATTGTAGCCAGTGATTCCCCCACAGTAGTAGATGCTCTATTGACTAGACTAGGCTTCATGAAAAGCATACCAAGCAATCAGGTCCATATACCAAAGTTCAAAGCCACTGATTTTGGCTATGTACAAACATCTTCTCACACTGAGGACTTGCACCTGAGTGAAACCAGATAATGACTAACAGCAGATCCCAAGGGGGGAGGGTTGGTCAAGGGGAGTTGGATCTTGTACTCTTATGCCTACCTAAGGATTCCAAGCTGATACCTCATTTAACTCCTCCCTCTGGCTCTGCCAGCCTCTTGCCTACAGACATCTACTTTTAATAAAAGTCAATATTCTCTTTTTCTATTTGTTTTAAGTTCTAAAACAAATATTATAAATTACTGTTTTATCCAATATGGTTGCCCTCCTCAAACTATTCCATATGCTGGAATGTATGGGCAGAAGTTCTGTGAAATATAGCTATGACATCTAGCACAAAAACTAAACACAATTACTATGCCAGAGCAAACTTGGTATTTCCTTTTCCTCCAATTTATTCTGATAATCTGATATTTGGTGTGTGAACTCAGCCTTTAATGTCAAAAACTTCTATAGTATGAATCTTAATGGTTGAAATTTTGGAAGCACACTATATTTCAATGTTAACACCAGAACATGACTATTCATTCGAGGCTGATATTTGTCTATTTAGTCTCCTAGAATTCTGTCTGCTCAAGGAAATGAAGATTTGAAGACCTGCTGAAAGCAATTACTGTTGACCTGATATTAACCAAGAAGCAGTGTTCTTTTGATATTGTATATTCTTGTTGCAGAAGAATGCCTGAAAATAAAGAATATGATATCACTTCTGGTAGTAATTTTATTAACTAAGAATACCTTGGCTAATTTCAAAGCTGTTTAGCTACAGAAGCCTGGAAATCTTGGAGTACAAAAAAATCTTGATGGAAAAGACATGATCTAAGTGGCTTTAAAATGTTTATTTAGTCCAAGAAAGATAAGCATCTTGGCTCTCGTGGCCCAATCAGAACCAATTCCATTCTCTATTTACATTTTTTAATTCTTCTTGCAGGGAGGAATGAATAAATTCTGTATTTCTGTTTCAAATGATTTAGAATTTCTGATTTCCTTTCTCTCAACACAGTAGTGAACCTTGCTTTTATGGCTTTGTTGATACCAAAGCAGAATCTTGCACTATAAACTTGAACAACCTAGGGTATAGTTGTATAGCTAAAATGCAGAATTTGAAAAGGAACCAAATAAATTTGATGTGAATACAACTAGAAGTCTTTATGATATTGTGTCACTTGTTTGCAGCAGAACAAAATTATTTTTTCCATTTTGAGTTTCCAAGTTAATCAAGGCACAGAAAATCCATATTAACCAGAATGACAGATGATTCAGAGATGCTGTAAAAATAAAAACTTTTTCCCTTCTTTGCCAAAATTTGAACTCATTTATTGAATAATTGCTTCTGACATCTGTTTGAAGCTTCAATTTCCACACTAATTTTAAGTAAAGCATGAAAGAGAGGGGGAAAAAAGGGATCAGAGCTGTTTCTTTTTCTAAGAAAGCATGCAGGCACATTTTTGGGTGTTTAATTTCCATCATGATGGCTTTCTAGAAACAATTAAAGAAAACGAAGCATTTCAAAAATTTATCTTAAATTATGCATATAGCCCTTTACTACTTAATCAGATACTGTACTTTTGGCCACTATAGAGGCCACATATGTACTTCAAGGGGAAGGATGCCTCCAGTGAAAAACTGGCCAGAACAGTTGTGTGGAAGAAACTTTCTGAGCATGTCTTTCCTTTTTATTTTTTCCCCAACCCAAAGGAGTAATGGAAAGCAATTATGTAAAGGGGCTCAGGACTCTGCCTGTCAGGAGGAAAGCCTTTTGAAAACTTAACAGAAACTTGGTTGGGAGGGGGCCAGAATCCTCCAAAAGAAAGACTGAGTTGAAAATAGGCCAGGTCAGTCCAAATGCTGAGAAGAGAAAAAAATTCAAAATAATCCCCTAATGCAAGTCCTATGGGAGAAAAAAGTGGGTCAGCATCTTGGAATGTTGCCAACTCCTCCATTCTAAGCCCCCCCATCCTCTTTTTTCCCCTAATTATGTCACTCAAAGGAGAGGTATTATAAAGAAGTTAAAAAAAAAAAACTCCAGAAGTCATATTCTGCAGTGCTTTCCTTTTTTCTTTGTCTAAAGAATATTTTAAAAGGACTGCAGGTAAATATAGACTTTCAAAACAAAAATATGAACAAAAGCTTTTAGGCTAATAAAGAGGTTCATTTCTTTTCTGTTTCTTGCACAGGAAATAATTTCTTGCATTTGGTAGGATTGTTCCCCAACTTTTTTTTTGGTGGCATTATCATCATCATTACACCATGAGGTTTTAGGTGGAATTAGAATGCTTGGCCTGCCAGATTGGAGACACTGAGCATTGTACAGAATTACTCTTTCTTTCTCTTGCTGTATATTCATGTATATTTTTCCTTAAGAGGTCATCTAAAATTCAGGCTTCTCTTCCTTTCAAGTCAATACATTTCTGGCAAAAAGTGACAGAAAAATCAGAATTTATGGCATGATTAGGTTTCACTGCTAATACTAAAAAAGCAAAACACACAAATTTTTCAGTTGTAACTTCTAATAACATAACATTGTCAGATAGTATTATGTTTAGGATTTTCTTATGTTTCCTATTCATGCTGAAAATGGTTGAGTCCTGATATCCCTGCACATTTCAATATTTCAACATCATATTGTAGGCATGGGAGCCAAAGATATTATACTCAGGACTGCCTAATGCCTGATCACTCATTTCCTGATGTGCTCATTACCCTGCTCCTTCTGTACTCCAGATCACCTCAATTATCTTCCATAGCATTCTTAACTCCTACTCAAAGGAAGTGAAGTAGGCTGATCTGATGTGCATGCCTGAGACTTGGCTGGCTCCTGGGGGGGGGTTTGTTATCCTCTAGGAGATGTGTCCAGTTGGGTTTAAGGTTTGGCACCAGCCGAGACCCAGCATGGGGGAGGTGGGGTGGCAGTGATCATTTGAGAGTCTCTCTTTGCCTCCAAGGGCCTTGCTTCACAAGTGTCCAGTTGTGAGACCCTGTTCTTGAAGCTCAGCTCTTGGGATCAGTTGGGATAGTTGCTACTGTATCAGCCTCCCTGCTGTGTAACCATCTCAGGGTTGGCGGTAGACTTCCCCAGGCTGATGGTTCTGGGAGATTTTAATTTGCCGTCCCTGGATTTGTCCTCAGGATTAGCTCAGTAGTTCCTGTCCTCTATGGCAGCCATTGGCCTATCCCAGAAAGTGGCATGCTATAAAGACAGGAATTGATGACACTAGAGAAATAAAGGATTTAATTAGGCAAGGAAAAACTCAAGACTCAAATAGCTGTGAATTGCACTTCAGGGTGAGACACAGCCCAGCTTTTTTATCAGCTATCCCATGGGCTCTTTCAGCTGAGATCTGACACAAAGATGTGATTTGCCTCTTTGGAAAATAAAGAAGTGATTGAGGGATTTAACCTAGGGTCTCGAAAAGGCAATCAGATTTGGGAAAGGACCAAATTTGGTAAGTAATATTTTATCCAGTGTTTATATTTACAGACAGATAAAGGATCTGATAAGGAAATTCTCACCCAGTAAATCTCTTAAATTAGGCAGGAAGCCTGGGGACTCATAAAGGGTAAAATAAAAATTAAGAATCCTAGAGTTTGGACTCTGGCCAGGGTAAAGAGAATTGATCAGGCATCACCATTATATTATATTCTGGATAATTTCCAAAACTTGGGGGAAGACCATTTAATTTTTAAAAAAAGCCTTATTTAACGTTGTCAGAATGATTGGTTGCATTATTATTTGGAAAAAGAAGCCCCATTGGCTTGAGGAAGAGCTCTTTACAGTGAATGTTATTTGGCAGAAGAATGTTGGGTGAAAGAATTTATAGTTTGACTGGTGGAATGAATGCAAGATGAATGAGAAAAAAAGGAGTTATTAATGTGTATTCATAGTAAAGGGAAGGGTTGCTCTATCCCCTTGCTAGAATGAGAGAAAATTGCAAGTACTTTTGCTCATGCTCAGAGAGAAAAAAACCTATTCCATTGATGGCAATGAGTACAAGAGGCAGAGAGTGGGGAGAAACTATTCCTCTTTCCTCTGAGTCTCTGCTTGAAAAAAAAAGGAGGGGAGTAAAGTTTTTGAACTTCTTTCATGAAGGGATCATGCTTTGGAGAGAGAGAGGAGAGGTTACTACCTTTTGTCTGGGAGAGATTTCTTATGCAACGTAAGAGCTGAGAGCAAAGTTTCTCAGTGACTAGCAGTGCAGGCATGGTTTTGTCACCTGATTTTATAGTAAGGCATGTAAGGAACAGGTCAGGGAAAGTTTCCTTTTAACAATTATTTGTCCATATTTATTTGTGTGAACTTGTTAGAGAAAATGGTATATATGAATGTAAGTTTGTCTCTTTTAAGAATTAGAGCTTTAAATTTTTGGAATTATGCAGCAGTGGCCACTCTGCATGTTTTCTAGCTTTTCAGCTTTGCAACCCTTTCTGTTATTATTGTGAATAACTGGACCCAGGATTTGATTGTGCCATGTGTCCAGATGTTGCATTTCTTTTGTGTATGTAAAAATCTTATTAGATAGACCTAGATCAGTGATGGCGAACCTTTTAGGGACCACGTGCCCAGACTGGATTTCAGATTGCAAGCACTCTGGTGCACGAGATTTTCGCAAGACAAGTAAAATTTTTTGAATAAAATTTAATTCAGTTGATGAGTGGCAACTCGCAAGACGAGCACCGTCTGATGAGCTCGCATGGGAAATCTCACAACAGAGACAGTTCTTCTCTCTTGCATAAAAAAGTATAAATTAAGTAAAAAGCGTTCAAGAGAAAGAACTCGCAAGACTCAGACTCTAGATTCTCCTTCCAGGCATTCCCCTCCCCCTCCTCCCTCTCATCTTCCTCGCACCAGCCAGGACTCTTCTCGTGTGCACACGGACACAAAAACACACATGGACATAAAAATACATACTCATGCACACACCCTCATTGCCCAGCACCATCCAGCCCATCCCCTCTTCTGCCCTCATAGCATAGAGGAGGTTATGATGAGAAACATTTCCAAACCACCCAGGAAAGACCCTGGAAAGACATTACTGAGAGAAAAGGGAAAAGGCCATTTTGCCTCAAGTGGCGGCAGCAGCAGATCCTCTCAATCCAGCAGGAGGTGCCAGACAGCAGCTGGCCTCATAGCAGCCAATGACCAGAATCCACCTTGAAGCAGATCTGTAAGTGCTGGTTAATTTCTTCTATTTCTGCTTTATGCTCTGCTCCCCTCCAGCTACGTTCCTCTCCAGCTATGCCACGCTGTGAGCTATGCTCCTCTCCAAACTAGCTCCCCTCCAATCTACCTCCTCTCCAACACTACCATAGAAATCTCCTTCACTACAGACTCAACAAGCTGCCATCTGCACCGCACCCTCATGCCACATGTGAGCCACCTGCCTTTCCTCAGACAGGGAAGGGAGGAAGCACTCCCATTGGGCTGCTGGGCAGAGGGCCAGGGGATGGGAGAAATGTCCTCAGGTGCACATGAAGGGGAGCAGCCTGTCCCCACATCCCTCTGGCTTTCTAGTAATGAACTCTGTGCTGGAATGATGGCATGTGTGCCCACAGAGAGAGCTCTGAGTGCCACCTCTGGCATGCATGCCATAGGTTTGCCACCAATGATCTAGATCCAGCACTTATAGGTCAAAGTAGGAAAGATATTAAGAAGATCGATGGAATAGCTGGGACACCCATTTCCCAGTTAGTAGAAATTGCTTTTAAGGTGTTTGTGGGTAAAGTATGTTTGTGAAGTATGTTTCAGTTGAAAGCAGCTGAAAAAAAAGAGGTAACAGGGATGTTCCTGGCACGGGCTGTGCAAAGCAAGAAGAGGAATAAAGGTAGAAGCCAGAGCATGGGAATCTTATAAGAAGATGGAGGTTTCCCCCATCCAGTCTCATTTCTGATTCACAGGCCAGAATTAGATTTGGAGAAAAGAAATGTGGCAATGTGTCCTGTGTAAAAAAAAAACTGGGGTCATTGGAAGAATGAATGCCCAGAAAAGTTGAAGTTTGAGGAAAACCTGAATGGTAAAAAGAAATGTGTATGAATGTGATGGAGAAGGGAAAGGAACAAGTTTTTGAGGATGCTGGAAAAGAAAGAGAAGATTAGAACAGAGCACAGAAGATATTAGAAGAAAGTTTCAGAAGGTAAATGGGACAGCAGTTATAAGTATTTCTCAATTGGTGGAAATACTTTGTGAATAGAAAAAGTGGAGGAAAGACAGGAGGAAGGAAGAAGACAGAATGCCTTTTTCCTTGCTGGAGACTTAGACAGAGGGAGAGGTAGAGGTTTTGCGAAGAGGAGATGAGGTTTTAGTGAGAAGCGGAAGAAGATGTAAAAGTGTGAGAGAGAAGGAGGACAGCAGAGGAATTCTTGGTTGGGAAGGAACTGGAGTTGAATGGGATGTGAGGGAAAAACATGACAGCCCCAGGCAATAGAAAATGAGGTCTATCTGGGTAGCTTTAGGCCAGTCACTCTTTTGGCCGAGCCCACCTTTCAGGGCTGTTGTGGGAAAATAGAGGAAGGTGTGTGGAATATATTCATTCCCTTGAGTTGTTTGTAAAAATAATAAAGGCAGGATGTAAATAAATCAAGGGGAATGATAAGAGAATGTATGAGTGGACTTGTGAATGCGTAACTGATTTTAAAATGCTTAGAATTTAGTTTAGACACTAACAGCAAGACTCCAGACATGACTAAACCTTTTAATTGTATTTGAGAGACAGGGAGTTGCTACTGAGCCACTAACACAAAAATGTTTGGGTGTTCAGATAAGATTAGTGTTTTGTTCTAGTGAACACATTGACTCAGCAGCACTATGATGGCATATTTGTGTGTGTGTATAATTGCTGCCACTAGTCTTTAAGTGAAAAAAAAAAGGAAACAAATTAGCTTTGGGGCAGGTGCTACAGGTCTAACTGCCCCATGCTGTGGAACATTTTTTTAGCTCATTGGCCCACATGGAACAGTTTGGCTACATATTAAGCAATACTTTTTTTAAAAAAATCCAAATGTTTGTTTTTATTGTTAGTAACCTTATAACATTGTTGCCCCAAGTTGATCAGAATGTTTGAAAGTAATTAATTGGATTTCTTCTAGTCAATCTAATCCCAAGATTTAGACTTTGGATAATGCTGACTTAGTATATTTTATAGATGACAACAGTTTAATAGAAGAAGAAAAAAAGAGGGCTGGATATATAGTGGTCTCTTTGTGGGACATTTAAGAGACCTTTCCTTTCCAACACAATGTCTTATGTAAGGGAAGATATTGTCAGAAATTATCTGGTGCAGTTGTTTACTCTGCTTGATTTTTTTTCCAGATGTTTGCAGCAGAACTAGCCTATTGGGATGAGATCACCCTGTTCATCCTTTCAAGGCCACGGACTGGGTGCTGGTGAAATCATGGACATTGGATGACCCTTTACAGCCCAAGTGAAGAGTCCATGCCAAGTGTTATTGATGACCTACTGAAGGTAGAAAGGATCAAGAGGTCAACCCATCATACCCAAGCCAGAAGAAAAAAAAACAGAATTGCAAAAAAAAAAAATCCTGTCTTGGTGGCGATGGAAGTGGCTGCCCACTGAATAATTTAAAACTTTGTTTAAAAAGGCACAAGAGATAACAAAACTCATTAATTTAGAGTGAACTTTTGGACAATGTGTTTTTAACTTTTGGAAGTTTGTGTGTTTATTTTGTTGCTCCTAATCAGTTTTCCTTACGTCAGATTTGTGTTTGTTCTCTTTCTTTTCAAGGCATTCACTCTTTTGTATATACACAGAGTTTTAAACTATTTTTTATCTTTATTATAGGAAACATAAAGATCGTTCATACAAAGAGCTATTGGCTAATGCCACAGATGTTCCCTAAGAATCCTTCTAACCCAGTGACAATGCTAAAGTCCCCAGCAAAGAAGCCATCAATACAGAATGTATTTCACTTGCTTTTAGGGGATACAGAGTGGCCCCTAAATTTTCATCACAATAATTTTATTAGCTTTTATAATTGGGATTGGTTGTAATAATCTCTACTATTCTGCAGGCAGGTATATTGTTTGTCTGGATTTATGGGAGGATTTAATCTTCCCCAGATACAAGTTTGTGGACTTAATGAAACACTATGCCATGCAACATTTTGCTGAAGACTGTAAATATGAACATTTTAGCAGATAGTGGTATTGGTCCCAGTAATTGGATTAAGAGTGTATAGATGGACCAAAAGGAAGCTTTTGTTTCAACACATTGTCAGTGGCTATTTTGCAGAACATTTCTAACCCTTTTGAACCTCCACAATATCAACAGTGGGACAAAAGGTGGGACCCTGTGTGGTAAATTAACAGCAGAAATAATAAGGATGTAATCCCTGAGGTTTAGCCCAGTATGGAACTAAGGTTGATTAAATGGTTTGCCTGAGTTGGAGTTAGGGGCAAGAATGGGTTAATAAGCAAGTATCAAAGGGAGTTAAGGAACTTAATATTCTAGTAGCTTTAACTTAGAAAATAGCTACTCAGACAAAATATCCTAATTGTTGACTGTGTGGATTTACAACTCCACATGGGGGACATGAACTCATTACGTGGGCAATTCCAGTCACTATTTTTCTTAAAACTTCTCAATCTATGTGACCCCCTTTTATGCTCTAGGGATATAGTGTTCCTTTGATAAAATCATTGGAAAGACTTTGAAATAAACTGGCTGAAGTATTATAGCTCCTATCCCAGTATGTTTCAAAGATTCATTTCTTTGAAACCTTGCCAACACAGTTCATTTATGCTTCTTTCACAGATACAAGAAATGACTTTGCAGTGATGTAAGAGATGGTCTCCTAAGACTCCTAATTCCAGGATATAACATTATACAGAATATTAACTCTGATAAATTGTTTGCTAAAATCCCAGTAGTAATGTATGGCTGTGAGAGCTGGACCATGAGGAAGGCTGAGCATTGAAGAATTGATGCCTTTGAATTGTGGTGCTGGAGAAGACTCTTGAGGGTCCCTTGGACGGC
>JANHZU010004584.1:83110-97799 GCA_032468055.1 Acrochordus granulatus
TAGGGACAATCATTTCTACATCAAATTCCATTGAAAATGATTTTTTGGTGAATATTTTTGGGGGCGTGGAACAGATCGTCTGATTTTCTATTGTTTTCAATGGGAAACCTTGTTTTGTTTTAAGAGCATTTTGTGCTAAGAGCGTTCTTCTGGAATGGATTAGTCTCGTCTTGTGAGGTTCCACTGTATATCTTTGTTTTTCATTGTTAAAAATAAGCAATTATTTGGTTTTTTAGAACAGTTTCTGAAATTTCGAGATCAAGCAACTTTTAAAAATATATTCCTTAGCATCAAAAACATCTGTGAACTAATGACAACATATCTTAGAAAGAAAGAAGAGAAAGCACTAAATGTAGGAATAAAAAGCAAAGGGAGACTTCAAACTGTGATGAGCTGCACTTACAGGTTTGCCAGCTGGACCTACGATGCCTTCATAACCTACAGGGCCCATGTTTCCCTAAAAGGAAAATAATTTATAGAGTAATAACTGAATGTAAATGTTCCTATGAAAACTTCACGTTATGTCATTTTTTAATTTACAATCCATGAAATTTTGTGCCTTACCAAACAGCATATAATGAAACTAAATGATTTTCTGGATACAAGATGAAATGCACAATACAAATTTAGTTTGTCTCATTTTTGTTTTCACGTTTTCCTTGCACTTCAGAATGCATTTATGAAAATTTGAATACTATAACAAAAGTACAATTTGACTTCTGCTATTTATTTAAAAACAAAAGTGATTGAGACAAGCATCACATTTCATGTTTGGATTAACAGAAACCTCAAGTAATACAGTGAAAGTTGTAATTTAAGTAAATACATAAGACCACCACTAATTTTCTAACAAAGTTATATTGCTTTATCATACATAAATAATAGTATCAGAATATGCTATTCTGATGAAATAGGAAATTCTTTCACTCAAACCATTTTTGCTTGAATGCTAATTGCTAGATAATGTGTATACTACTGTGTTATGCTACTGCTGTCTGACTCTATAGTCTAGTTCTCCCTAAAATTAAAACACAAAAACATCATTTTAAAAAAGTCATAAAACAATTCAAAATTAAACACACAAAATCAACAATAAAAATCCCGATGGACTAAAAATATTAAAACTATTTAAAAACATTCAAGAAAGAGGCTAAATACAATTTGTGCAGGAGAAAAAAAGCTTGGTTCCCAGTAATGAAAAATACGATATTTCTTAATGATTAATCATTGTTTTGGAAAAGCTCAAAGTTATATTTGATAAGCATAGTAATTTGTTCACATATTAAGCAGAAAGGGGAACTTAGATGGATCTGAGCTGGTGAATGGACCTTAAATGAGAAGGTCTGAATGATCTGAGAGAAACATTGAAAGGCTTATTTTCAAGTGAAGTATTTTGGAAAACCATGATTAAGACAGCCAGAAGGGATCCAATGGGATCCTCACTGCTCACTCTGTCCAGATTTTCCTAACAGCTTAAAATAAGGAACACAGTGATTCCAACCTGTAATCCTGAGTCTAATTATGATATTCAGTTACATTATTTTTGTCCAATGTAACTTGCTTCATACGCATCCTTTATATAATTCAGTACATTTTCTGAATGTAAATAACAATGCTCTTGCCAGATGTCAGCGTAAATTGATTCTCTTCATAAGAGCATGAAAAATCTAAAAATGGAAATTTTTATCTGACATATTCAGATTTAAACTGTAATGTTCTACTTATTGAAAAGGACTGGAAAGCTCTATATGAGGGAAACCAAATAGAAGACATAAATATTTTATGACATGGTGGACCTAGTAATTATTGGCTTATTACACCATTATCTAGGAAAATATCCTGGGTATTATTGTTTCTTTGGGTTAAGAAATCAACACAGAATGGGATATCACACTACTGAAGAAAAAGAAAGCTAACTGGACTCCATACTCTGAGCTTAGCGATTTAAGAAGCCCATTCTGAAATATCAAATGCCTTTAACATATTGGATTGTAATAAAGGCAAGGCTGTGTTTTGGCAAAAAAAAAGGCAGAACAAGTGTTTCCTGATGAATGGAATTAGATTTAGGACCTATTGGTGATTCATAAACACATTTCCTGGGATGTTGCATTATTAATGTCTGGATTCCACTTCTATAACAGATAGGAGAAGCTTCTTAGGGCAAATGAACTGCTCTGAGTTATACCAACTGATCTTGTTAAGTGACATTTTATTACATTAACTCCTGAATGCCAAAGAACCTTCTTCACAATCCTACAAGACTCATGCCTGTGACAATAATGGCAGCTAAGGTTTGACTTATAAAGATCATTCTGATCCTGTACCTGCAAATTAAACTCTGATAGTATGCAGAGAACCACTGTAGAAGGCAAACATGAAATTATGATCACGCTAAATATCTAGACAAGATATAATCAGATAAAAAAGATAGATAAAAACTTCTACCCTATCTTATGCATATCTGAGTCAGCATCCTTAGCCATTTCTCAGGAAATAGGGGAACGAGGCTTAGATAACCATAATTTTAAAACTATTGTGATTGCTTCTTTTGTTTTTAAACATATTGTAGTTTATAGACAAATCTGCTCATCCTGGAAATCTCTCTCTCTCTCTGTATGTATTAGAAGACTGATTTTTATGAAGGAATAGCTTTATCTGAATATTTTCTTCCTCCTTTTGGAAACTCTGATCTCTGATCAACAGGCTCTCTTGTGGCCAGATGTGCATTTAACCTCTGTTTGAAACACGGCAGCTTTGTTTATTCTGGTAGACACTGCCATCTGGTGGCCAGAAGTAGTAATGTCTTCCCATACAGGAAACACCTGCTTAGTTCTGGAAGATCTGCTGCAGTACAGGTAGTGCTGGACTTAACAGTTTGAAATTACGGCAGACCCCCCCAAAACCACTTATGACCCAGTTCTGAAGTTACAGCCACTGAGCTGCCCGAGGTTATTCACCCTTACGACCAACTGCAGGGATTCTGCAGTGGCCCCCCTGCCTATTTCTGCCCCATCCCTCTCCCTCCGGGTATTTGCAGTCTTTGGGCAGAGTCCACACCCTCATCAGACCCCACACCCTCCTTCTCATTTACCTTTAGAAGATCTCTGGACCTTGTCTTAGGGAATCAGAGCAGGCCTCTTTGTTCCTGTGCCTTATTGTGCAATCCCAGAAGCCGCTGCCGTTTTTGGAGTCTCCACAATTCAATGCGGCTACCCAAAAAATGGCAGCCGCTTCCAGGATTGCACTACCCAGCCCAGGAATGAAGAGGCCTGCTCTGCTTCCCTAGTTCCGCAATAGTCTGGAGCTCCTGTTAAGATAGCAGAGCAAGCCACTCCATTCCTGGGTCCCATGATGGAATCCCAGAAATGGTTGCCATTTTCTGAGGAGACAAGCATCAGCTCTGGCATTTGATTCACGTCACACTGCTAATTAATGTTGATTTTAGATATGTATTGATTATGACTGTAACTTGCCTACAAGTGAGCAGCTCGGTGTAAAGAGAAACAAACAAACAAAGTCTTAAAAAGACAGAACTACTTACTATTTCACCTGTTGGACCTTTAGGTCCTAAAATTCCAATTAAACCAAGGTTACCTTCAGGGCCCTAAAATACAGTACAGTACAGTTTACTTATTAATCAATTTGTATAGTCACCCAACTTTCCAAAAGTGGCTCTGGGCAGTGCATAACAATTGGATAAAAACCACAGATATAAAAAAACATAAAAAATGCATTAAGAAATAAATAGTATAAAAAACAAACATATAATCCTCTAAGCAAAAAGAGAATAAAAATGGCTACCTCAGTAAAGGATCTATCAAAATATATCTCCAGCTCCCTGACATATTCAGGTTTTGAGGATCATCCAAAATGTCAAAAGGGATGGAGCTAATCTAATTTGGGGGGAAATAATGTTGTATAAGGTGAGCACCATGGCACTGAAGGCATGTCTCCTGGGACCCACCAAATGTATATCCCTAACTGATAGTACCTGCAGCATGCCTTCTCTGCCAGATCTTATGGGGCAGACTAAAATAATCAGGGAGAGACAGTCCCTCAGGTAGCCTGGTCCCACACCATGAAGAGTTTTAAAAGTTAAAAAACAGCATTTTGAATTGGACCTCTAAGCAAATGGCAACCAGTGCAGTTCACAGAGAAGAGTGTAACATGCAATTCTAGGAGTGCACATAACTGCCCGCACCACTGCATTGTGTACCAGTTGAAGTTTCCAGATACTCTTCAAGGACAGCCTTATGTACAGTGCATTGCAGTTGTCCAATCTGGAGGTGACTAAGGCATGGGTGACTGTCAGCAGAGCCTGCCAATCCATGAACAAGCACAACTGGGATATAAAATGGAAATGTGCAAAGGCCCTCCTAACCATGACTGCTCATCAAGGACTCCTAGATTATGCACAGGGTCTGCCTGAGGAAATTACAACCCCATCTAACACCAAAATTGGCACAGTCCTGGAACCAGTAAACCCTAATATCCAGAGCCAGCCAGTTTTGCTGAAGCTTGTTGTCCCCCATCCAGATCCTCATATCCTCCAGATAAGGATGAGACGCTCACAGCATTGCTTAATTCACCACAGGTGGAGATATAAAATTGGGTATCATCAGCACACTGATGATATCCAGTGGCTTCATGGAGATGAGAAAAAGGGCATCGGGCCCTGTGGCATCCCACATAGTAAAGGCCAACGACTTGACCTCTCCTTCCCAGTCATCACCGACTGGAATCATCTTCCATTTAAATCTATAAGTCTTAAAAATGCTTCATATTTATTTAAATGTGGTCGCAAAGAAAAAACACATACCTTGGGACCTGGAAATCCTTGAAATCCCATCAAACCTGGATCTCCAAATTCTCCCTGTAATATTTGTAATCAAAGGGATTAATAATTTGAATGACAACTTACTTAATAGATACTTTTCATCCCACAGCAGATACATACGGCGTGTCCTTTCTGGCCAGGAACTCCTGGTTGGCCCTGATCACCTTGTGTCCCTGGAAGTCCTCTTCTACCTTGCTTTCCTGGATGTCCCAGAAGCCCTTGTTCACCCTGCAGCAAGGCAGAATGATAAAGAGTGCACATTCTCAAGAGGTATATCAGATAGGAAACAGACCAGGTGAGCTATTTCTACTTTATTGTAAGGCTACATTAACAGAATCTTGCAAGTTTGAAAGTACAAATCTCCCTTCCTTTCCTTTACAGCCTGAGAAGTTAGGGAGGGTCTCTTCTGGGTCTCTTTCTCCACCCATTATGCAGCTGCAGGCTGTACTTGCTCTTATTTGATCATTCTTTAGGCAGTATCTCTTCACCCAATTTCTCAAGATTTTTCTCACATACCATTAAAAAGACCAGAGAAGGAGAAAGCAGGTCCTAAATCTGATTTTCAAGAACTTTTAATTATTTATTGATTTATTATTTATTTCGTGAGAGATTCATTATGAAATTTAGCAAAAGGGATTCTTGATCCCATTACAAATTTATAACAATTTTGCCATGATGTTATTGCCCCTTGATTTTCTCTTTGATCACTGTATTTATCTTTCTAGAGTTTTCAAACTTGGAGTCTCAGGCTTAGATTACCTCTCCTTCCCGAGTCAGCATAGTCCACGCTAGGGACGAGTAAGCACATCTTATTTAATAAGAGTTAACACATCTGATTTCTCTTGCAGGTTTTGTTGCAATCATTAGCAAATTAGTGACAAATGAAATTTCTTTTACCACAACATAACAAGAATAAACGATAGCTGCTTTTTGTTTAAAAAAACCTTTTGAGCCATGTTTTAAAATAGAGCATCTTTCAGTACGGAATATGATCTTGTTTTACTGTGGAACTGATATGACAATTGTATTAGTTAGTGGGAATAGTAAAGTTTGAAGGGAGGACACCTGGTTTATTCAATTTAGCTTACCCCAGTAAAGCAGAAGAGAAGTGAGAGGAGCTTTTATTTTGATGTAAATGCTACATGGTTTCAATTTTGATAAGTGGAATTACTAAAAAAATGTTGTTTCAGTTTCTGACGCTTGCCAATAAAGCTGCATTTTTTGAACTATTCATTTTTTCAAAAACTTTAGGCTAACACAAGCTGGCTTATATAATGAAATTAAACCATACCAGTCATGCCACATTTTAAAAACATACTTGTTTTTGCTGTCACTAAACTTTCAGAAGTCTAAGTATTCTATTATTTATGCTCTTAGACTCTAACATGACATTTCTCTGATTTTCATTGTAAGACAAAATTAAATTTGAGGGTTTAACTCTCTTATATCTAGTAGTTTATGCTTCTTCCACACATTGCCAGCTCTTACCCTTGGTCTTAAAACCTGGCTTATTGTGTGACAATATCTTCCATGGTGTTTTGGTTTAATCTGATGGCTATCAGACTTTTTTTAAAGTTTATGTTCATCTCGGAGATACATACAATACATTAGAGTCACTTTGGATAATTAAACACGGTTGCGTATAAATTTAATAAATAATAAATACATTGAAAAAAATAAAAGAACACATAAAAAGTGCTTTAAACAAAAAGTGAAAGAAGTACGAAAATTCTTACTGCGTTTTGCTCTTTTTCTTTCTTTTGTTATTATGAAAAGTAATTAAAATAATTTAAGAATACATCTTTGCTATTACTGTCTTATTTTGTAAAGCCACCCCAGGTCATCACATTGGACTGTCCTTAAATTTATTTCAAATCTATTTATTTATTTATTTTAGCATATTTATATAGCCACCCATCTCAAAAACACATGATTCTAGATGGTGTACAACCCAATGATAGCTAAAAACTCCACAATTATCTAAAAACAATTAAAATAAATGAAATAAGCATATAAACATATAAAATAAATAAAACACAAGAAAGCAGGGAACTATTTAGCTGCTATATTTTTCTTATTTAATAATTCCTGCTGAGCAGAAAATCAGGCATTTCTTCTGAATAATGGGAAGGATAATGGGAGGATTTCAGACACAATAATGGGAGGATTTCAGACACAGAGATGAGAGTTCTCAATGTACCTTTAGTCCTGGGAGTCCAACATTTCCTGGCACACCTGGTGAACCTTTTGGGCCAGCAGTTCCAGGATATCCTGCGAGTCCAGCTAATCCTGGGCTTCCTCTAGTACCCTTGACAAACAGAAGCCAATTAAATAGAGTTCCTTAAATCACCCACCCCATTATTTTTAGCAAAAAACAAATACATGTTTTAAAGTATCCAAAATAGCCACAATTAACATATTTTAACAGAGCAAATCTCACACACAAACTGCCCAGATATAGCGAGCATGTCAGCTGCCCCACGAGAGACAAGAATATGCTGGATTGCTTGCTATAGACTGACTAACTATACCTGTCAGAAACCACACAACTTAACAAGATAAAGATGACTCCAATTAAGACAAAAAGGAGTTATTGGAGCTGATTGTCTATTTTATTATTAAAAATATGAAGGTGATATGCAGAAGGCATTGCTTATGTTTCCATTGTAGTACCTGCTGTTTCTACATAGGCTGATCCTATGCCACAAAATAAAATAAGCAATGGAACTTGCATTAATAATTTATAACACAGCTCCTTTCCAAAGGAAAATGGCTGGTGTTATTTGAGTGGGAAGTAACATCTGCAGAGGAAATACTAACATTGTATTCTTGCCCAATGTGGTACTGCTTTGTTAATGCACATTATTGATAAAACGCCAATTTTTAAAGACTTTCTCCATTATCATCATCATATTTCACAGGAATAAAAGTAGATCAACTGTTACTCACAGGAAGACCCCGCTGTCCAGGTAACCCTGATTTCCCAGGATTTCCAAGAACACCTTCTGGCCCAGGGTTGCCAGCTATACCTTTCTGACCTACAGGACCAGGTTCACCCTGAAAAAAATGTGAATTTTTCTTGAAAAGCTCTGTTGAATTGTATGATCTGGACCTAAGCAATACCACTGACAATCTGACATAGTCAATAATCACTATTATGATAACTCGAGTTGATAAAATGGGATTGAGACTGGATTTGCTTATTTTATTTTAACTGTACTTCCTCTCTGGGTATATTCTCATAAAATAATAAGGCTGCAATTCTAAAAATACCTCGGAAGAGAGAACCTATATTTAGTGCAATTTACTTTCATGTTAACATTTCAAGGACTGCAATATAAAATATTTTATTGTACTTTATTTATATTTTTATATATTTATATTTAATTAATTTATATATTTACTTTTATTTTGATTTTTAACCTATAGGTTAGGAAAATACATTCTATTTGATTTGTTATTTATCTTTCACCAACAATTGTCTACATGGAGTAATTTAAACTTGTATAAGTTAATACATTGTTCCTCATTATTTAAACTTAAAGCATTTGATCATTCAATTTACTCACAGGCATTCCAGGTTTCCCAAACTGACCACTTGATCCTTTTTTTCCAGCAGGACCCTAGAGATTTCAAAATATTTATTAGCTCATAAACTATAAATTCTAACAGTTAGAATCCTCAATTTTTCCATTAGAAAGTTTTTATTAGCACTATTTATAGGTTATGAGCTGACTGCATGTGCTTTAAGATGTTTGCCCATTACAGCATTTTGTGGTTTCACCTTAGCTCTACAAAGCTATTGACATATGCACCTTAATAAAATGTGTTTGGTATTCAGGATCAGATTATCACATATCTTCAAAACACAATTCTACTGAAGCAAAAATTAGTTTAAAGTGAGAACATGAAGGTACAACTGGTATCTTAAGAGCATGCTCGATTATAATTACTTAATATATTAAAAATCAATCTGTGACAAAGTATATCAAAGTATTATTTAGAAATATATTTCTGTATATTTATATTTGGTTCTTTGAAATTTGCCCAATACTCATTATATCAAACAGAGATGAATTATGCCACAATCCTTATTTTCTCTCCAAAATACAAATGGATGTTTACTTTAGCCATGATCCAGAGAATGTCCATGCTTTGTAGGAGTACAGATGCTTTACTTCATCTCCCACTTTTTAAATAACATTCCCCACATAATTGTTTTTCAAATGTACCAAAATTTTAAAAACCTTCTCCAGGGTTAGGGTGGAGAACTGCTATTGTAAACAAAAGTAAACCAAAGGATTTGCTTAGGAATCAGGGTTTTGTTGGTTCTCTGACCTCTATAAACCTGGATTTGAACTCTTGATTTCTGGAATAGATTTCCTTCCTTTTAAGAGAACAAAAATCCAGGAAAACAAGGAAACTGCTATATTTACCCTCCATTCCAAATTTTCCGAATGTGAAGCTGGACAATCAACCAAAACTGCTGTTGTTCAATCTGCCTCTGATGTTGAACATTGAAAGATATTCAGCAGACCTATCCTTGGCAACAATAGGAAATCTACTGCTGTCACTAAGTTTTGAATTACCTCTATTAGATGGAGGTTCAGATATGGATCATACCTACCAGCTGGCCAAATCCTATTTGAAATATTTTTGGTTTTATCACAAAAGAGGTACAACAATAAATCTCTGTGCTGTACTACCAAAGTGTTGCATTATTTTTGGTTATTTCCATACTCATTTCTCATGTAATTTTTTGCATTCTAGTTTACTTACTTTGCCCTGCTGTAACTTTCTATCTAAGCTACATTTCTTCTTATACCTGTTTTTCCATTCTGTCAATCCCTTTCACTTGTGTTCTTGCTTTAGCAACACAGGAATTACCAACACCTGCTGATCTGTATCACTACTGGTTTGACCTTCTTTGGCACCACCCCTTCCCATACCCCAGTCCTAGCCACTTCCTTCCTAATTGGCTTTTGCTCACTCTAAGTATGGAATCACTGACATTGGGATTCAGGCTGTGGCAGAGGTGGTGGCAGTGCTCTAGAGCTTGCAGACGAACAGTGTCTGTTCTGTTTCTTCAATCATAGGGATTCATGGGGGTGAATTGGGTGGGTGGGGAAATGAATATGTGTGAGTCATGAGAATGTCATTCAAATGATGCCACAATACTTGTCATTTTGACATCATCCTGGCTTCCTATGGATGCAGCTGAACCTGGTCGCTTCAGCAAAATTCTTCACATCACCACAAGTTCTAGGGATGAGAACAAACTTACAAAATAGCAACTAAGTGATAAAATGATTATAGACTTTAAAGCATTGCATAGCTTTGTTTTGAATTTTTTCTATATAAATTTTCCTCGCTTTTTCTACTTACTTGAGATCCTCTTTCTCCTTTTGGTCCTTGCTCACCCTGTTCACCTGGCTCACCCTTTGGAAAAAAAACAGTAATATAAATAATGTTTATATTATATTAAAACTGAGAATAAATAGAGATTTTTTTATCCCTTATTCTGAAATAAAATGCAGAATTACAATGTACTTTATTACAGACTTACTGGTGGCCCTTGTTGTCCAACAGCACCTCTAAATCCTGGAAGTCCTATGTGACCCTAGAAATAAGAGAACCTCTTATTGGATAAGAAAGAGTGTAAATTTCGAATGTGCTAAGTCATGTTTTAATTTACTGATGCTACTGTTGTGTTAAGAAAGCAGCACCTAATTGCAATAACTTTTGAGCTATATCTCCGTTTCAAGGGGAGAGTAGCAGAACTGATGAAAAGGCAAATAATGGCTTTGCATTCGTGAGAAGAGTGGGAACCGGTGCTGGACACAAGGTGAGGCTGGAACTAGCGGAGGAAAGGCCCTGGACGAGCAACAAAGAATCCAAGTGCCATGAGCCAGTTAATGTCATTTATAATTGCCATTGTTAGTTAAAGTTGTCAGTGACTGAAAGCTGCTGAGAGTTGCTTTGAGAGATTGGCGGCATACACGTGTGCAAAACAAAACAAAACAAACAATGCTGTTCAAAGGGGATAATTTATTTATACAGAAATGGATGGTAGTCGCAGCATTTCTCTCCCTCCTTTCAGTGTGAGTGTAATGTGAAATCCAAGCCCTTTTCAGTCCAAATCCCATATGACACTAGCATAAATAAGATATTGGCTATCAAAGAACAAAAAGGTTTTAAACTTATAAAACTTTAAACTTTGTATTCAGTTTCCAAGTGCTAATTCTGACAATTTGATCCTGAATTCTGTTTAGGTTTTAGTTTTTGTGTAGAATCAGTTGCTATGCTTTCCAATTTTTTTTAATCAATACTGATCCTGAATTTTTAAGATGTATTCAGATAAATGTAAGAGTCATGTTGCTGTAAGTTTAAACTAGAAATATAATTTATATGAACAACAAAATAAGTTTACCTTGTAACCTATGTCACCAGGTTCTCCTCTCTCTCCCTGTGCACCAGTAGGACCCTAGAGAAATAATCATAAAGAATCCAAACTGCTTAAAATTTCATTTGAAATAATTACTTTGTTTTTTTTACAAAATAACATATCTCAGAGGAAAAGGAAAGAAAAACAAAATGTTAGCAAATTCCAAAACACTGCAAAACATCACTGAAATTTAATGTTATTAGTTTTTTGTAACTGAAAAAATATACAACCACAAGAGTTAAAGTGCTGTCTAAAAATACTTAGGTTTTGAATCATTGATGTTAAAACTTAAACATTTCAAACTGAAAAGTAGATTATTTTTACAGCAGATGATGGAGAGTTTAAACAAATGAGCACTCATAATAATACTTTGGATTTACATAGAATATTAAATCAACTAAAGTGATTTTATGTATTATCTCATAGAATATCTTTCTATCCCTTGCAACATGTTTATATATACAGTAATATTATCTGCATACAAATGGGTGGCCAAAATCTTTTACAGATTACTTAAATCCATACAGCATTTACTGACTTCTCTGTCAGTGAGGTAGCCTTTTTCTTCAATGTTTTCCTTTATTATTTTCAGTGCAGATTCAATGAATTACTATGAATTCCTAAACCATAGCCTAAGAACCATGGCCTGTATGAATATGATGTGGTACATGTGTGAGCATAAATATGCATATTTAAAAACAAATTGTATCTGTTTATACAATGCGACTGTAATTTTCTGGCTAAAGAAAGACCTACTGGTTCACCTAGGGGCCCAGGTGGTCCTAGAATTGTGCTGTCTTCCCCGGGGTAACCCTATAAGGAAAGTAAAATCAGTTGGTTAGTGTTCACGAAGCCTGATTTTATTTGAAAAATATATATATTGCAAATACATTCCTTCTTTAGTATATATGTGTCACATACATACAAACATAAAATATTGTTCAGTTTATATAACAGATTGATTTTGTGACAGCAATCTGCAAAATAAATCAAGGTTACTAACTCTTTATTTTAAAGAACTGCATTGGCTGTGAAGTACTACATTCAGTTACCTAACAATGCAACCATATGAGTGTCTATTTAAAAATAAATTGCTTTAATATTGATAAAACTTATTATCAGTAATGAAGTAGAATACACATTTACTAATTTGTAAATTCTTTGTTGTAGGACTGGTTTTTATTAACACTGATTAAATGTATTTTCTAAAACCACCCATCTTATACAACAGTTAAAATTCTTTTTCATCAACAGTTGCCATAGTTAGCCAACTACTAGTCCTGAGTCTGCAATACTAAATTTTTGTAAGCAGAAAAGCTGGACTTTTGAGTCAGAACTCCATATACTCTCTAAGTAAAGCTGCTTTAACATTAATGTTAATGTGGAAAGGTAAAAGCATATGTACACCCCTTCAAAAATATGCATTCTTTGAAGCTATATCTCTTTTAATATGGAAATTTTATCAAAGATCCATTTGTAGATCTTTATGGAGATCTTTATGGAGAAATTTATGGAGGAGGTTTAAAAGGTAGGAGTTGTATGTGCAACTTGGAAGTAACATGCCACAAGCAGGGTCTATCGAAGTTTGGAGAAGTCAAATAATCTGGGATAGAAACACCAGGTTCAATTTAAAAGATTTGGGGCTTTAAAACTCTTTAAATAATTGGGCCAAATTAACTGAAGAATTATTGGGAACTATATGAAGTTGCTTAAACTTTAAGATCATATTTAGAAACCATATGACCTGGCTAAGTAGATGTCAGGATGATGAGTATTACAAAATAGCTCACAAATTTTTATTCAAGAAAATACATATGGCTCATCATAACTGTCCTTCAGAGAATTTTTAAGACAATTTTTATTTTAATTTATAACTTATTACATATTGCAGCTCTTCATTTCAAGGGGATTGTGTATCAATTGTTGTTTGAAGTTTTTATATTGTATATCCTATGGAACCTTTTAAATACTGCCTTGTGAGAACATTATGATCTAAAAGATATTTGAAAAATCTCTTAATTATTATAAGGTACTATGTACCTAATTAATAGATCCAGTTTGGTGTAGTATCAGGCTAAAAACCAAGAGACCATGAGTCTAGTTCTGCCTTGGGTAGGACTAGATAGGTAACCTTGGGCCACTCATTTTCTCTCAGCCTTACTGAGGGGTTGAGAGGCAATGACAAACCACTTCTGAAAAATCTTGCCAAGAAAACTGCAGGGAATTCTCCAGGCAGTCTCTGAGAATTGGGTATGACTGAATGGGGGAAAAAATCTGATTTATATTTAATGGTAATGCTTCCTACAAATAAAACATCAAACAGTAGGAGTTTCATGAATAGTGATGGCCAAATCATGCATTACATTGTGAGTCAAATAATTTGATTACTCTGCAGTTGGACTCCCTTTTAAGGCTCACTAAGCTTGTATGCAGTAGGAGTGCAGACAGATAAAGTGACAACTTTAGACTTTCAACACTATGATTCCTGATGTAGTGGATGCAATTTAAATGATTAAATTTATCAAATTCTTGAGTTTACATTTTTATAAAATGAGAAAAATTGGGGCTCATGCCATATACAGACAAAATCTGTGAATTTTCATGATTTTTAGACAGCAGGAATTTGTCAATACTGTAAATACAACAATATAATCTTCTCCTTACTTTCTCTCCTTTGGGTCCTGGAGGACCAAGTACTCCTGGCTGACCTTGGTGACCCTAAAAAAAATATATGTCATGCAATATCTGCAGTAAAAAAAGTAACAAAAATAATTTTCTGCAAAGAACAGAAAAATGTCATGATTTGGATCAATTCACTTGGACAGGCTTTTTTTTGAAGGTTGATGCAAATTGAGCAATTGGCATAAAATTATTGATGTTTAGTTGTTTTATTTATCTAGCTAATTTATATAGCTACCCATCTCACCAAACAAGTGACTCTGGATGGCATACAACAAAGCTAAACAGGCAATAAATCCCTAGAACCATTATAAATATTACTTATTAAAACTTTAAA
This sequence comes from Acrochordus granulatus, assembly GCA_032468055.1. NCBI lineage: Eukaryota > Metazoa > Chordata > Lepidosauria > Squamata > Acrochordidae > Acrochordus > Acrochordus granulatus. The sequence continues at coordinate 97,409 of JANHZU010004584.1, forward strand.
ATCATAGATTATAGAAACAGAGCAAGGACAAAGAAATAGGAGACAAAGGGATGTTAATAATAATGGAACCACCTCACAAGCCTCAGGCCTGCTGTACGAGGGATTTTCTTAAGGGACTTTCAGAAGCTCAGAAGAGATCAGACCAACCTCACCTCAAGAGGGAAAGTATTCTATAGTGCGGGTGCCACAGCAGAAAAACTTCGCTTGCCTAGGGCCCGCTAAATGTCCATACCTGATGCTGATGAGATTTAAAAAATATTTCTGATAATTTTGACTGCACTGGTTACCAGTGTGCTTCCGGGTACAGTTCAAGGTGTTAACATTGACCTTTAAAGCCCTTCATGGCATGGGACCAGGCTATCTGAGGAACCATGTCACCCCAATGGGGAGT
>JANHZU010004584.1:97899-110821 GCA_032468055.1 Acrochordus granulatus
GCTGTGGCTCCTGCCCTATAGAACATCTTGCCCCTCGAGCTGAGGGCTGCCCCCTCCCTGATGGCCTTCCGGAAGGGCCTTAAGACCAGGCTGTGCGAGATGGCCTGGGGCTCCAGGGGGGGCTCATTATCATCATGGAGATGGCTGATGGATTCTTAGCCAACCTCATCCCCCCTTTTTATGTATGAAATCTTTTTTAGTCCACCTTGCTAGTCTGCTGGGTTTTTTGTTTTAATGGTTTTATTTTATTTTTAACTATTTTTAATTATTGTTTAATTGTTGTTTTAGTGTTGTTAGCCGCCGAGAGTTTTTGGATTTCGGCGGCATACAAATTTAATAAATAAATATTTCTGAAAAATTATGATCCATGATTTCCATAGTTGTTTTCAAATGTATTTAATTATAATTGTAAAAAGCCAGAGATGCTTTTAAAAAGTATGGGCAAGAAATCTCAAGAAGTTTAAGAAAATATGGAATCTATAAACTAGATAAAAATTATCATAAAATTAACAGAATAGTTGGATAGGCCCATGAACACATTTCAGAAATGTATCATACCCCATAACCTGGAATTCCTGGTTTTCCTGCTGATCCCATTGCTCCTAACTGTCCCTGTACAAGGATAAGTAACAATTAACACATTTTAATAATTTCATTAGCCAAGATATCAGTTCACATAATACTTCTAATTGGAAATATGTACCAGGCATGGAAATGGAGAGCTAAGCACAGTATCTACCAGAATTAATATAACTCAAATATGCTTGATCCTGGTTAAATTTAAGAAGACTTCTAAAAAACAGTATTTAGAGAACCAAACAATTTTATGTTAAACCCTGATGATTTGTTATAGGTGTTGGGAATGCAGAAAATTCACAAATCCAGAGGAATCAGTCAGCTTTAAATACAGAGATTATGCTCTTTATCTTAATCAAAGTTCATATAAAACTACAGAAGATTGTAAAGCATTAATTAATACTATACCAACCACTGGTCCTCTAGTTCCTCTTGTACCCTTTGGACCAACTTCCCCGGTCTTGCCAAGTTCACCCACAGCTCCAATTTCTCCTGGGAAACCTTGTTGTCCCTTTTCCCCCTATTTGAGAGGATGATAAGGAAATAAAATGGATAAAAAGATTATATCAATTGCAAATCACACTGGTCAATCAATATACCTTATCTACAGGTAGTCCTTGACTTACAACTACAATTGAGACTGGAATCTCTGTTGTTGAGCAAAGCGGTCATTAAGCAAAATGACACATGACTGCTTTGCTCAACAACTGCAATCTTGGCACTTAGGATTATGGTTAAGTGCTCTTGTGGATCATTAAGCAAAACTAGTCACATGAAAGGAGCATGGGGTGCCTCAGGAGGTGGGGTAGACTCTGGGAGGCCCAATGCAAGCTGCACACAAGTCTCTCTACTTAGGAGCTGAAAATCTTTCCTGCTGAAATCCAAGCAGGTTTTTAGCCCCTGACCAAAGAGACACTCTCAGGCAGCCTGAATTGGGCCTCCCAGGGCCCCCCATCCCCCACTACTCAAGGTACCCCATAGCCCTTAATTACTACAGTACCTCTCAAGCACTGAAAATATTCCCTGATGAAATCCAAACAGGATTTTCAGTCCCTGAATGGGGAAACACATGCAGCCTGCATTGGGCTTCCCAGGACCTCTCCCACCATCCTGAGGCACCCCTGCACTTTTTATCTTACTCTGCTGTCTCTCTACTTAAGAACTGAAAATTCAGCTTGGATTTTGCCTCTCTCTCATCTCTAGGAGCTTCTGAGAGAGGTCCCTTTATGTGTGCAAACATGCTCCCTTCATGTGCACAAAAAATTTCAGTTCTATGCAAGGAGGCATGGAGCTGAAATCCTTTGGTAGGGAGTTCTTTCAGCCAGTCCCCAGAAATGAGAAGAGTCTTCTTGACAGGCAGCAGTAGCTTGCTATCTTCCCTGCCAACTTTCCCATTGAGTTTCCCATTGTGGAAACTAGCAGAAAAAATTGCAAATGGTGATCACATGATTGCAGGGCATTTGGCAACTCGTCATAAGTGCAAACAGTTGCCAAGCAGCCAGATCACAATCAAGTGACTGTGGAATGTGTGTGTCTGTGTATATGCATGCATTATTTTGTAATGATTACAGTGCTTTACAGGCCATAAAGCACCCTTTCAGAGACTATTGTTGATGTGAACAGTTGTTAAGTGAACGGGTGTAAGTCAAGGACTACCTGTAATAACAAAAATGTTAACATTCCATTTTTAAAACAAGCAATATTTATTAATTCTTAATGAATTCTTAAGGAAAAATAGTTTGTTTTCTGTACCAATTGAAGATGAAACAAGGAGACAACTTACCATTTTCCCTGGACGACCTCTTTGACCTGGACTTCCTTGAGTTCCTTCAGGACCCTAGTAATTAACATAAAGGGAAATAAATCTGAGGTCACATTTATAGATTTACCCTATCAAGAGACAAAGATGAAAAGTTATCAGATCCAGGGGCCCCCAAAAGCCAAAGCCATGTAGTCTTGCCAGGGTTGAGCTATAATTCTACCTACATCAGTGGGAATCAGCCTCAGAGAAAAGGTAAGAACCACCGAACGGTGCTGACCCAGTCCAGAAGTTATCAAAAGCTACTGAAAGTGATGGATGCTCTTGTCTTGAATCTTTTAGAGGTCATCCACAAGTGCAACAATGCAGTGTCAGTACTATAACTTGGCTTGAATCCTGACTGGAAAAGATTCAGGTAATCTGCTTCCTTCAGAGCTGCCAGAAACTATGCACTTACCACCTTCTCTATGTCTCTAGGTTGTAAAGGACTAAGTGAGGGAAAACAATATGATTCTGAACATGGAGTCATTCCTTATTCGTTTGCAGGATTTGGGAGATATTTCTAATCTGAATGGATAACCTTGTTCGTATGGATCACGTTTATATCTTGGGGGCTTTCCAGACACTGGTGGTGAGAGCAACTTATCATTTACTGATAAATCAAATGTGTCCATTATTAGAAGAAAGAGACCTAGTGTTGGTGACTGATGCCCTTTTAGTGAGGTGCCCTTGAAGACAGTTTGGAAATGAAAACTAGCCTAATCTGTAATAGAATGGGTGGTGAGCAGTGCTTCAGAAAGTGTAGCAGCATGTCTATACTGAAACAGTTTTCTAGAATTAATCCAAGCTATTCACTGTGGGTTATAAAATCTTATGCAATCTTGGCCCAGATTATTTGCAGTATTACTAATTCCATTCAGTTCACCCTTATTTCACCTTTTATGTGATGGGATCTAGCCTGTGGAACTATTTAGTGCAGAAGTGGTGTTGGAGGAGGCTAAAAACCTTCTTATCCAAGTACTTTTTAGGTGTGTTTTGTAAGTTGGAGTTTTAGTTATTTTTATTCTATCTGAATATTTGTAGTTGTATAGAGGAATTAATTAGGAATAGAGAGCATTTTTTAAAGAAAAATAAACACATGGTTATGTATATACACACACCAGACTGATTCATTTATCTTTGATGCAGCAGATGACTATTGTCTTTCTGCATTTCCACAGAATCCAATAAAATTAATTCTCCTCAGTGCCAAGCATTTATAGCCTAAAACTAGATCCATACTTTCAGGCCTAAATATATTAAAAATTGTCTGTCCTTTCCCAACATACGGCAGGATCCATAAAGTAAAAAGTCTCTGAAAATCTCAGATTTCATCTATGGGTCTTTTAAAATTATACTGATATTTTTGTGTACAACATACAATTCAAACTCTCACCCATACTACCAGATTTTCATGGCTATACATAACAGTAATTTTGTCTCAGACAGAAACTGATGATTGTCATGTTACAAAAACAAATACTGCAGCCAATATTTAAAATGTTTCCATTAGGTGCATTTTTCTAAACAATTAATGTCTCGATTAGACTTGTTAGAGTTGCTTTGCAATAAAACCTTGCTATCGAGTTTCTTTGCTACAAGAAATAAATAAATGTGTGCAACCGGATAAGGGATTTTTCCCCCTCAGCAATAGTTTATTCAAAGCAAGCAGAGCAGAATGTTTCTAGTTTTTATTAAACTGCATCATGTTCTGAGATATCAGCCAAATTTACTGACAAATTAGTCAGTAATTTGTCTAATTATAATGTTGCTTCAACAGCAACAAATCAGATAGATTGTTTTCTGAATCAAAACCTTGGCTTATTAAGGATATGGGAGGGGAAAAACTTTTGGGTCCTACGCAAGTCCCATTCAGTTGCTTTCTTTCCAAATGTAAACAGTGGGCATATGTCACCTACAGATAGTCGTCGATTTAAGACTGTAGTGGGGGCCAGAATTTTTTGTCATGTGTCATGACAATCGTAAGTCAAAGCACCACATGACCGATCCTATTTTACAACACTTTTGCGGCAGTTATTCAGCAAACTTGGTGGCTGATAAGCAAATATTGCAGTTATTAAGCAAACCCATTGTTTCCCAATGGGCATTTCTTGTCAAAAACCAGACGTAAACACTGATTTCTGACAAAAAATATGTCATAAAATGTGGTCATATGATCATGGGACACTGCAAACAGTTGTAAATGTGGGCTGGTTGATGAGCACCTATCATGCAATCAATGACTGTTTGATGGTGGTGGCCATTGGAACTTCTAATCCAGATTGTAAGTACCTTTTTTGGGGGGGGGTCTGTTGTAACTTTGAAATGTCGCTAAGCAAGCCTCCACTCTCCTGGCCTTTGGAAAAGATGTAAAAATATAGCTCTGTGGCCTTGCTTGGGGTGCACAGAAGAGCACATAGCCATGGAGTTGGTTAGTGCCCTGAAAGCCCTCCTCTGCCTTTTAATCAATTTTAACGCTGTTTGCATCTTTTAAATTTTATATACCGTTTTTATGCATGTAAAATTGTATATTGTTGTATATTGTGCAAAGTACCTCTGTGAGGGAAATGACCAAAATAATTATTTAAAATAACCCATTCCGTGTTCTTATTATTGTGGTTGCCAGGAAAACAAATCATTGCTACCTGAAGAGAGAATCCATAGATAAGAGTTCAACTGGAATTAGTAATTTGTTTCATAATACTTATTTGTCATGCCTTTCAAAGCTTCTAAGGACATTTTCTTTTTATTAACAGGATGGCCTTTATTTAATTGTAAAAAGTTTCAAATTATTTTGCCATTAGCTTTTGTTATGAACAATATTTTTTTTACTGTTCAAATCATGATATTTATTCCTACAATCTCATTCTTACAGGTAATGCTGCATATTCAATAGTCCGTATATTGTATGTTATATTCAGTATGTATTGTGACGTCAATTTAGTAGCACAATTGACTTCACAGCTTACAAGTAGTATAATATTACATCCAATTTTATGAACCTTTTGAACATAGTTGTGTAAGATATTAAGAGCTAAGACACTTCAGAACAATTGGGTTTATATTTTCACTAAATCTATACAAATTCTACTCACTGGAATGCCCCTGATTCCAGGTTCACCTGAAGGACCGGTAAGTCCTGGAATTCCAATTTTTCCCTTTTCACCATCTTCTCCAAGAAGGCCAAGGTCTCCTAAACTGCCCTAAAACACAGATATAGATAAAAAGCATCAGGTAGGTTGGTATTAAATGACTGAACATTAATATCTGCAAATAAAGGCTTTATAAAATATTTTCTGGACTAACACATACTGTTAAACATGAAAGAGCATCATTTGCATGTAATATATTTGCAAAATGTACTTCAGTTTTGCTGTATGTATGATATAAAAACCTTTTTCCTTCCATATGCTTCACAACTGTAAGTAAATAGCTCATCTACACATAAACAGCTTGGGTAACTTGAAATATTATGGGAGAAGTAGTTGCATTGCCTTTTAAGTGTCTTATGTGGTAGAGATTTCATATTATTAGGGGAAGAAATGTAATATAAGCAAGTAATGGAGCCTACAGGCAACTAGAGGCTAAATTAAAATAAAATATGAAAGGAATGTACAAGTTAAAGAAGTGGTATTGCTCTGCCCTATCTTTCTTTGTCTTTCAAAATTATGACAGAAGAGGAGTACCTAATTTATGCTGACTGGACAAGCACACTGAGCTTTGCAAGTACTTGCAAGGGTTTTTAATTTAATTTTTATTTTAAGGGCATTATTTTTAAAAAATACTATTTTATGGGATTTTGTAACAGCAAAATCACCTCCAACTAAATAAATATAAATATTTATAAAAATATAATATATATAAAAGAGAGAAAAAGATAATATAATATAAAAGAGAGAAAAAGCTGTCTTTTTTTCCTTTTTAACAGGTGGAAGAATAAGGAAGAATTTATTACAACAGATGAATCTCAGGGACTTTTTATGCTTTTTGGGATCTGGTGAGTTGTTAGGGACAAAGTAAGTATTTTAAGTTCTGGAAATATTGTCTAGTCTGGGCCTGAGGAAAGGCTCTGGAAATCTTATCAGCTGATTTTATTTTGACAGGTTATTATTGTGGAATGTGGAAAATATTTAAGTGAAACGGTTACCCTCTAACCTATTATCACTGTAACAACCTAGTACACAAGAGACAAAAGTACCTTAAGTTTATCTGTTAAAACAGCCTTTTGAACAGTCCTCTCTGTAGTCACATGTCAGATTTTTCCCATCTAAGGAGAGGTGTTTTAACCCTGATCCCTGCCTACAAACTCTAGGCAGAATTGTCATTGTGAATGAAGGCAAGAAGATTTAGGAGAACGTGAATAGCTAATGAACAGCTAATTCATGCACAAAGCCTACTCATTCACTCCACACAAACTGCTAAAAAATCAGGAATGGGTGAATTTCATATAACATCAAGAGTTATAGTTCACTGTGCCCAAACAACAGAGTTTGGCTTAAAACTGACTTCATTATTTAGGCTTGCTTTAATGCAAAAAGACTACATTCCTAACTTTGGACAACATGCAAAGTTTTAATATACTGGAGTTTTTAACCTCTTCATGTTAGAAAGGAAACAAAACAGGAGTACAGTAATGATGCCATGTACCAGCAAACAGCTTGTTCACAGTCTTGCTTACAAGTCATAAATCATAAATTCAAGAGTTTTATGAATATAAAGTTTGGACTTGTCTTGCAATTAAATCGAAGTGGAACAGTCTGTCTCTGAATAACAAGAACATTCAATTAAAATAATTGGACATTCACTGGACATTCACTGATGCGCATGATAGAACATAGAGTTTAAATATAGAAGAAACATGATTCACTTAAAATCTCATATAGGGCTTGAAAAACTTCACCAAAACCCTGAATTAACAGTACTGAAACTATAATTTGTTTGTAGAGAGTATCTTCCTAAATTTCAAAGTGAGGCAGAAATTACTTTATGTAAGTTTTTCATAATATTTTCTTTAATTTGCTTCCATGTCTATGAACAATGCAATCTTTATCCTTTAGTTATTTTATGATAGGATCCAGCATTTGACTGGGCTCAGAAATGGAACAGGTTTGGGCCTTGTTATGGATATAAAACTGCTAGGAAATACCAGGACTGTAGGCTACACTGGGAACTTCAAAAATAGTGAAAAATCACTTCTCTATGGTTGAAAAGGAAATTTGTTTAGTTTCATCCAGCTAGGAGCTGAGTTCAACTTGAGAGCATCTTTCTATGAGAACTGTAATATCAATAAATCATAGAACATTTGATCTTTATTGCACAACATAATGAGGGAGAATAGCATGAGGGTTCTTAGGCAGAATTAATGCTAAGATATTAATTGTAATGCCTTTTGTTTCTCTGATCTTTTTATAGTGAATGTAACTTCTCTTATGCAATCATTCATCTTCACTGGCAATCGTGCAAGCCAGTGTAACAGCACTGTTATACACTGCTTTTACAATGTAATTTTAATTTAGGAATCACAAGATAGTGTCACCTTTATCTCATTTAATTATAAATTCTGATTATAAAAAGTACCTTTGATCCATCTTTTCCCTGAACACCATCTTCTCCTGGTGGTCCTGGAATACCCTAGGTTTCAGAGGTAATACAACAAAATGCTATTATTACCAAAAATCTTTTGTACCCCAAACAGAAGCAAGAGTATATTACCTTAGCAGAACAGCAAATAGACTAGATTAAGAGTAAAGGACAAAGAGATTTTAACTACTGATGCTGGAAAACACATACTAGAGCAGAATGCAAGGATCTGTTGCCTATGAGCAGATATATCTATGAATATTCTCATTAATCCAGGTCATGATAAGTAGTAAAAATTGCAAAACTTTTGCAAAGTTTCTTAAAAAGGCAATTGGACTTTAATTACAAGAAATTATTGGAGATGTTTCGCCTTCTATCTGGAAGGCTTTTCAATCCATCTGAAAAAGAATGGTCAGGAAATATGTACATTTCTAAAAAAGGGGGTAGGGGAAGGTGAGAAACAATGAGCAGATATGGTTATTATCTCAGGATCTTTTTCTTTAACCTTGGTCCCTCTGGTCTTCCCAAATATACTGAGATACTGAAATCAATGTATTTGAAATGATTCATGACTAACTTTAATCCCAATCTAGATGCAGGTCTGTCATAATGTGCTGAAGAGCATAGCAGCTATCAGAAGCCAGAAGTTGCCTGAAAGTGATGTGAAACAAGCTGCACTGAACAATCAACCAGCAGAATGAGCACTGCATGATAGCGTGATGTAGACTTAAGCTTCTTGATATTAGAGTGCATGTGTATACAGAAAAGGAAGATAAATTTGAAGAACAACTTTTAAAGAAGGCTTTAACAGACACTAAATAAATGATACATTTCTGGAGCACTACTTCATACTTTTAAATGCATTTGACTTGAAAGGGATTACCTTCACTGATAAGCAGAATATTCCTTCCAAAAACAGTTTAGTATTCTGGAATGGATTAGTTTTCATGACAATAAGTCACAGTCATTTATATTTTTAAAAGAAATCTGATAATGTTTTTATAAAGACTATAAATATGAATGTATAGTATATACACACACAATATCTTTCTTAGTTGGCTTCCATTATATCTTCCAATGGATAGTTTTGTATGGTACTAGAAACTCAGTTCACATTAGAATATTATACTAATTGTCCTAATTGAAAATGTAATTGTTATGTCCTTCTAAAAAAGGTAACACATTAATACAATAAACATTTTAAAGTAAAGAATAAGGTGCTTACAATCTTCTGGAGTTCGTAAATACATCTGAAGAACTGAGGTGTTCTCGACAATCTTCCAAATGACTGTGGGACTGGAGACTTATCCATTCACAAAACCATTGTCATAGTTACACGGTCATTTACAAACCACCAACTATTCAGATTGTTCTTTGCCCTCCTCTCTAAATCTCCCCCTTGGATGCTTCAACTTCTACTTACCTTTCCAAATTTTCTGGGCAGGTAGCACATTTCAAAGCAAAACACTCTTTTTAAGATTACATTGAAATGAGCAAACATGATTTTATAACTGGCAACTGTGATCTCACTTTGTATAGGAATACAGGCTATCAAATAAGCATGTTATAAAAATTATTAGGATACAAAGAAAAATAGTTGCCAACCCCAAGGACACATCTGTAACTTAACTATCTCTGGGTTATTGCTTGAATTAGTGTGACTGACTTTGATTTGTCACTAATTCTTGAATACCACTGTCATTCCAAATATATGTGCAGAACAAAGTTACAGACTATTAGAGGAGGCTGACTATCATGTTCAATGTGAAAAACTTCATTCAGAAAAAATATGCTGAAGCTATTGTAATTCAGGTTATCTTGATCTATTGTCATCTTCTATCTATAGTAGACCTAGGCCCTATAATTTCAGAGTAAAGGACACAGAATGACAGAAGTTATAAGAGGGCATTTTGATTGATTGTTATGAGGAAAAAAACCTTTCTAGCAGCAAAAGTAGATGTTATCTCTCTTTCAGTGGATTAGTTTAAAATCAAGATTAGACATCCATATGTCTGAGGTACTTTAACTCCGCCTGAATGATCCTGTCCAACTTTTTGATTTTATATTAATAGAAGTTTAAGAACCTTTAAGATACATAATAACATGCATTTAAATATTTCTTTAATCTAACATGATGCTGAAGTTAGCAAAGATGCTTTTTCATCTGTCTGCTTTCCCAATTTGCACAGCCCTTTTGAATTTCCAATATATTTCTGCCCATAGTTACTAAATATGCTACAATATTCAGTACTTACTCTTAGACCTTGTTCACCTGGTACTCCAATGTTGCCAACTGGTCCAGAATCTCCCTGTTATATGCAACAGAAATACATCATATCTATTGTTCTTCTAATCAGAGGAGCAAAACATTAAGTTTGGCATGAGAGATACCTAAAGTTTGGTCTTATAGAATAAACTCCTCTCTCAGGCATGAATTTGCCTTTAGGGTTTCCCCCCCACAAATAAACAAATGTAATAATGCATAATTTTCTGTAAATACAATTAGTGGAGGGACTGACTCTAGCCATGCTCCATTTGTTGACTGGAAGAGGCTGGGAGAGCTTGAGTAGAGAGCAGTTATGAGTGTGAATTAAAAAAAGACTTGGAGCTTTTATTCTCTGAATCTGTATTTTCTGATATTACCAGATTTCCTGTACAAGTGTATCTGACTAAGTGTGATTCCTACCTTATTTTAGATTACATTTCCTATCCCTATTATACACTTTTTTTGAGTTATTTATCCCATGGATAGGAATTTGAATGAAACATATGCTTCCACATGCTGTAACCTGCATTAAAAAGAACCATCTGGAATGATTTGCTTTTTTTAAAAAATAGACTTAAATCCTCAGAGATTATTTGCTTAGTTCCATATGAGCAACAGTTCACTTTTAGGGCAAATCATTTCATAGAGAGAATCTTGTTTGAGGCTCATAAAACCTTTTTTTGCATTTACTATTGTTTCAAAATATAAGTTGTACCATAATCAACATTCAATTCAAAATGTATATTTTGATGTTGGCAATTATGGCTTAGTATTTGTATTTCTGTTACTATTATGCATTATATTCACATTCTATCTCACTACCGTATCCCTGCTTCTTTTTGTACCAAATAGAATTTAATTAATATAGGACATTAGCCTTTTTCGTTTCCTTTTGAGAAGAATTTCACCTAGTACATATGCCCACCTAATTTATAAAACTAGCTATGATTCAGACATGAAAGATACAGTAATGACAACAGTGGCCTAAAGTAGGACCACTATAGCCTGAGACATCATAGACAGTTTCACACAAAAGACTTCTAGTGCAAACCATAAATATGAACTGTTTCATCTTTTTGTGAACAATCCCAGACATATGTGTAGGGAAATTGCTGCCTGTTTGTCCCATCATTCAAATTGTCCCTCAACAAAATTATTTCAATAATCACCTTTGTGCCTGGTTCTCCTTGTAGTCCTGGCTCCCCCTCTGGGCCAGGTGATCCCTTTATTGAAAACACAAATGAAGTTATCTATTGTCCGACTAAATGCTTTCCAAGCATAACGAAACTCACTAGAAAGTTCACAGGACTTTTAAAAAATATCTGTATTTATATGATTAATGAGCTACTTGTGGTATAATATTCTGTTCCAAATTACAGTATCCTATTCTTTTACAGATCTTTTTACTTGATGTGGCAGCAAAGGCCAGTGAGGATCTTTACTTTTGCTTGCCTACATAACTTGGGTTCTTCTCCTATCTCTACATTCTCTACCCTTGGAGTATACAACGTGCAGTTAATTCTCAGTTCAACTTCTATTTATTTTCTAAACATGGCCAATGATATAAGAAGGAAGAGATTATTAAAAACACTGAGAATAGTATTTTAAAGATGAACCAAATTGGAATAATTCATCTGAAATCAAATCAATTTTATTTTTTGACCAGGCTTCACTCATTGTTTTTTCTTGGGCCAACCAATTTTTGACTTCACTCATAACATCAAAGGGTAAAGCGGGCCTTGCAGTTTGAAAAACAACCCACACACCTGCTCTCTTAGTTCCATTTTCTGACTTAGACTTCAGCTCTCCTAAAAGGCACCACCAGCAGCCAATTATCTAGCAGCATTCACTCATTCTTTTCCTGTCATGAACAGGGTTCACGACTCAGATTCTGAATATGAAAAAGCTGTTGTCATTGAACCTACATTTTATAATTGTGGAATGTCAGCCTCAGGACACACCAAGCCAAGAACCACATGAGGCTAATCAAACACAGGCACCACCTGGATAGCTGGCGCATACAGATGAGGATGACGTAAGGTTTCCACACTCCACACCCAGTGCGCAGAGAAAAGAACAGAGCAGAATGTTCCACGAGGCTGCTTGCCAAGCAAGGGCATAAATCTTTTAGTGACAGCTGGCTGTAGCTGATTTAAGAAGCAGCTCTGACATATATATGTTCTCTCTTCTGGAAACAAAGTCTGACCTCTGGCTCTTGTGTGATGCTCCTGTGAATCATGTTCATGAAAGAAACTTTGAACCTCTGACCTCTGTACCAGCTGACAATCCTGATCCAGCTCACAGAATCCTGGAATGGATTTGGACCATTCTTCTGCATATTCCTATTTCAAAGTTCTTTAGGTGAGCCTGTTTTGTTAACATTCCTTTGTCTGCTATTTAGCCTTGAAGTAAAATTGGTATCTCCAAGAGTTGCTTGCAGTAAAATAGACAGTGTATACATTTAATAATAAACTGTTTGTGTGTGATTAAAACTTAAAGCAGAACATTTCCTCAGTCACTCTAGAAACTGCAAGAAGACTTAAATCAATATGTTTAAAATGCTCTTTTGTTGTATTTCAGTAAATTAACTCTGAAATATAGTAATAATTTGTTTCTATCAAGTTTTTGGCAAATTACAATTCAGTTAGTTGTACTCTACAATTATAAAATGCAGTACAATGAAGTTGCATTGAGTGAATAAA
>JANHZU010004584.1:124577-134784 GCA_032468055.1 Acrochordus granulatus
GGCAAAAGGGCCTTTTCCCTTTTCCCTCAGCAACATCTCACAGTACAGCACACGGACAGTAATGGAGTAAACTGCATGTGGCAGCATCAGCAGAACTCTCGTGTGGTTGCTGCCTGAACAGGAAATACAAAGCGCACTGACTGATATGTCAGTTATTGTGCAAAGTTTGCTTGTCTTGTGAGTCGCTGCTCGTCTAGCGGAATAAATTTTATTAAATTTTTTTTGTGCATCTTGTGAGGTTCCACTGTATTTGGAATATTACTTGTTATTACTTTGACATATTAGTGCTCTTGTTACATTATTATTAGCTAGTATCTTATAATATACCTTCTCACCAGGTCCCCCAGATGGTCCAATTTCACCAGGTAAACCAATGAGTCCCTAAAGTGAAGAAGAAATGAACAAATAAATTATGCAATAACCTACCATTTATAGCCAATGATTACAATGAATCTCAACAGTTTAGAAATTAATATGACCATGTGCACATACCAGCCCATAAAATTCTATGAAATATCTGGAAATAATTTTAGGCAATCTGTATGAAACATTACTCATTAATTCTGCATAATATATTCTGTTTCTCAGTTATATGAAGGAACTACATGTGAAACTGAAGTTGCTTCTGTAAGTCACCGGAAATCTTAAATCTTTCTGGCTTTTGAAACTGCTCTAATATTGTCTGCAAACCTTAGTTTTTTTAAGGACTCTTAAGAGCTAGAAAAAACATAATATACACAAAATCCTTAAAATTGCACAGCTGTGATTATACTGACATGCAAATTTATGATAGGATCCTTCTCTATTGCCGTTAACTATTATGTTTGAAGATTACAATGGTGTTCTTGTTATTTTTGGAACTGAGAACAATAAAATTGCCCTCAGAGGCTGCTTAGAGCTTCTTTTTCTTTCTTCCTATTTCAATCAGGATACAAATTGTCTGTGCTACTGCACAAGTTTCCATTCACCAGATTTCCAGTGTTATGTGTATTTCAGGATCTGCCATAGTGATCAGCTGTAGGCCTAATTATTATAAGGAGTCCCCAAGAATTAAATCACAATGTCAGTGCAGCAAATATTGTAACTTGGCATAATAATTACATCTATTTCTGTAGATGTAATCTTCATTTTAAAATGTATGGAAAATCTAAAATGCTTTTGCATTCAACTATAGGACATTTTTATAAGGCGGTTGCAATCCCACATGCTTCAAATATTTGCATGAAACATTTCTGTTAGAAGAGCTTTTCCCATGATCAACAAGGAAAGATTTGGGGAAGGCATTACCAGTGCTTAAAGCCAAGTTGTAATTGTCTGTTAAATTTTGTTCCCCATTAATGCCAGAAACTCCCTGGCCAAATGAACCTCAGGACAACTTTTTAAATACAATTAAAACTCAACCTAATAAATTCAAATGTAGGAAAGAAACCAAAATAGAAAAAATGTCTAAATAAAAATGCAGTCTATATAATATCCCACAAAAATACTATCCAGAAATAAAACATACTTAGAAGAGTCAAAATCGAACTCAGAAGCAAACTTTTAATGCCATTACAAAGCAACAGATAAAATTCTGGATCTCTGAGACATGAATAAATGAAGTATGAATAGACAAAATTGGAAGACAGCCTTTCCTAGGCCAATATCCTAAATAAGGGGCTGTTTCCTCCTATTTTGTGGCAGGGAACCAGTGGGCTGAAAGCAGCCTTTCCTAGGCCAAATCTGTCATATGTATGAACTACAGCTTTAATAACCCTTCAGTCAGCATGGGAATCATGCTAGAGGGTCGATAAGCCAATTGAAGCATCAAGCTGGAAAGACTACTGTAGAGCTGAACACAAAAATTACTGTAAATAATGAACTATTTCCTCCTATTTTATGGTAGGAAACAAGTGAAAGTGCCAGATTACTGCTTAAAATGTTTAACATCTGTATTACGGATAGGAATGCGTTAGCAATTTCTGTTGGTTTCCTTCTGTGTGGAAGGAGATTGTAAATTGTTTGTTGTTGCTTCACAATCATCTTTATTCTCCTGTCATAGCAGGATCCAGCATCCTGTATATGATGCCTATCTGCAGACATCGTTAAGACTTTATCTCATATTCTAGCCACTGCATCCCATCCTATAAGTTGTTTTCATTACATTAGCCCCTTTATTCTAGTATTTAGAAATTAATTGAAAATAATTATATTTATTCAAGTCATAATGGAAGAATAATACATAGTTTGTCTATTGCTTTAAGTGAAGTTAGGGGTGCAGTGGTCTAGCGGTTAAGAAACTGGACTTGTCAGCCAGGTTGGCAGCCCTAGTTTGAGATCCAAATGCTGCTGCATAATGGGGTGAGCTCTCATTATTTGCTCCAGCTGTTTGCCAACCTAGCAGTTCAAAAGCATGTAAAAAATGCAAGTAGATAAATAGGTACCACCTTTGGATCAGTATCCAGGATTTCCAATGAATCTCTCTTAATAAAAAAGCAAATGTTCTTCTGAACATTTGAAATCTCTTCTGCAGTAGATTGCTAAGCCTTAACCTGTGTATTCTAAAGAATTCAGATATTTGTCCTTCTAACAATAGTTAATGTCATGGTGCTGACAAGTTTATTTATGGTCCTTTGGTATAATGTGATGCAATTTGTCAAAATATTCTAATATTAGTCTATTATCCACAAATTGAATTTTTAGAGTGGCTTTCATAGGTTGAATTGATATTTATATAATCAGTTTCCTGGAAAATGTTTCCCACTTTGGCAATGAGTTATAATGCTTCCAAGTATAACAACAGCACTTTATCAGATAGATTTATTTCTCCATGTGAAAAAAATTTAACATTCTGATCTTATTTTTTAATGTTTAAAAGCATTTATGTTTTGGTTTATGGTTAGCAATAGAAAAGTCTTCCTTTTTGGTTTAAATATGGTTTAAAAGTTCTGTCAGCCAGTAATTTAAAAATCTGAAACTCTGCTGTACATGCCAGTATAGCTTGGACAGAAACAATTATTTTTCAGGTCTTTAAAATAGTATTTTTCTTGGCAAGACTTCCAAAATAAATTTCTCTCACCAGTTCTACTACTTCATAGATCTACAATTTTTTGTTCACATTAAACTGTTGTTATTGTTGAGTTGCGTGGTTGTGTCGGACTCTTCACAATCCCATGGACTGCAATAAACCAGGCCTCCCAGTCCTGCACTGCCTCCTGGAGTCCACCCAAACCCATGCCCATTGGACTGACTATGCTATCTAACCAACTCATCCTCTGCCCTTCTCCTTTTGACTTCAATCTTTCCCAGCATTATGTTCTTCTCCAATTAGTCGTCTCTTCACATTAGGTGGCCAAAGTGTTTGAGCTTCAGCTTCAGTATCTGTCCTTCCAATGAACAATCAGGGTTGATTTCCTTTTGGACTGACTGGTTTGATCTCCTTGCACTCCAAGGGACTCCCAAGAGTCTTCTCCAGCACCACAATTCGAAGTCATCAATTCTTTGTCATTCAGCCTTCCTTATAGTCCAACTCTCATAGCCATACATTACTATTGGGAAAACCATATCTTTGACTATAGGGACCTTTGTCAGCAACGTGATGATGTATCTGCTTTTTAATATGCTAAGTTTGCCATAGCTTTCCTTCCAAGGAACAAGTGTCTTTTAAATTCATGGCTGCAGTCTCTGCAGTGATCTTGGAGCCCAAGAAGATAAAATCTGTCACTGCTTTCATTTCTTTGCATTCTATTTGCAGGAAGTGATGGGATTGGACATTAAATTAACCAAATATTATGTTACTGAATCTGCTGATTCTGCATGAGGCAGTTAATTGTACCCATTTCAATGGGAGAAACCCATTTCAATTGTAAAATGTTATACTTAGCCAAAGTAATGTATTGCCAATGTTTCTCCTTGTTGGAGAAGGGAGGGCTGAACCAGAGGGAGGAGCTGTGAAACATGGGATCAGGTTGGAACCTCTCACACCTCAAGTGTTAGAAACCCAATCCTTCCTAAGGGCTGTTATCTTAGCTGGGAAAATGTTCAACAGTCAGTTGGGCAAATTCTTGTAATTACGCAAGACTAATAAATCTGTTAGCTTGAACTTCATCAGCTGGGCCTGACCCTTTGTATCTAATATTCCTTCTGTGAAATTCCTTTGACTGAGTTTCATAACACCAACAAAACAGGACAGTACAGGTCTATTTAGAAAAATCTGTAATATCAAGCACATCTATGAGGAATAATTATCATATGAATAGGTCTCACACAAGAAGGAATTAGGAGTCAAATGCATCATTTCTATGAAATCTTCCAACAAAACAGTTGAGATTTTTTATGTATTAAATAATCTAACTACAAAGGTACTTTAATGACAATTTTACCAATCTTGAATATATTTCACAAAAATAGACTGGAAAGACAAGACAGTGGATTTTTTAATCCTTTCAGAAAATCACTTTTTCACCCAGAATCACTTAATCACCCAGAAAAAAATCATATATGTGAATCTGATAATATTAAATAGAGGGAAGATGTGAAGTCAAAAGCACAGAAATAATTACAGTATTGTGAACTGCTCTGAGTCTGCAAGTATTCAACAATACAAAGCCTCCTTCCATCAATGAAATAAATCAAGGCCTAATATAGAGTCTCTCCTGAAGGAAAGGGGATGTCTTTTTTCTGACCAATCATCATTACATGCAGGGAGTTCTCATTCAGGATCCAACCTGCTGGTTTAATTCTGTTCTTGCTCATTTTTTAATCAAGTAAATTAATAATATTAAGCTGGTTACTCAAGAAAATATGATGCAAATGACTTATCAGATACAAGGAGCATCACATAGAGGGCTCTTTCAAAAATATACCATATTGACACAATTGGGTTTGAATTTTAGCACAAGAAAAACATGATTTCAAATCCTATGTTTACTAAATCCAGTTTTAAAAAATGAAGACCCTCTTCATCAAATAAAACATATTCCTTGCATGTCTAAATATGCTTGGCCAATGAATTATCTGAATCTGAAATTATTTACTGACTATATATGACAAGTTTCTTTTTAATAGCTTTTTGTTTTGAACTAATGGGATATTCCAGGCATTGAAAGAACCATTTCAACAACTTATGTCTAAATAGGACATCAGAATGTTGTGAAGTTCAGGCCATCAGAATGTTGTGAAGTTCATGAACGGAAGAATGATATACTATTTGTTTTATTATGATTTTTGTTGTTTAAAATTCCTTGCAGTTCTTGACAAAAGACAAAAAGCAAGCAGGAAACCTACAGCAGAAGACTTGCAATAGTTCATTCCCTTCCTATTTTCACAAACTATGGTTTTCTAAGTCAACAAATGAGGGTTTTGAGAAATCTAGATTAAAACTAAAAGTATTTTATTTAGGAACACTGAATTTTATCAAATTCATCAAAATGCTTCCAATATTAATAAGACTGCTATTATCTTTACTGAGATACCTTATAAATCCTTCTGTAATAAAGGGGATAAATATAGACCACAGCTGTATTTTTGTACAGGAAGATGAAATAAAGTATATTTATATTAAATAATATTTATAATAAAGCTACCTCTGTATATATATGTTGACAGGATATTTAAATAAATAAATATTGTAAATTTCTCTTGAGTCTATAAAGAACATAAGAAATCCTTAATAAGACTATTTTCAGAATTAATGCTTTTTAATCCACTACATTAATTAAGACTAAGCAGTGATATGGATTCAAAATGGAAAAGCTGATTCACAGCACATGAGGGTGCTCATATCACATCAGGTTCAGATACTTTATTGACAAAGCATGATTAGACATGCAAGGAATCTGACTCTGGTACAGCAGCTCTCAATATACTTGCAAGAAAACAGAAAATAAAATAATAACATAAAGAAATGAAATTATGTATTCAACAGTAAAATGTGCATCCAAAGTATGCAGCCAGTAGAAAAGGAATATAGTTAAGTGTAGAATTAGAACCATGATCGATTGATAAATATGTATATACCTTAGTCAATACTTCTGGGTTACTTTAGAATTCTTTGCAGTTTGTGTTCTGTCATATAGCATGAGTCAAATATTCAGCTGAATGATGGCATGGAGGAAGAAACTGTGTCTAGTTGTTTTGGTATGCAATACTCTATAGTGCCATCCAGAGGAAAGAGGTTCAAACAAATTATGTCCAGGGTGATAGGTCTGCAGATATCTTTCTACACTTCTAATGACAACTCTTAAAAAAGCTCTAAGAGAAAGGCATGTTTGGTTTAAAGATACATAGGGTATAAATACAGATGGTTGCACAGCCCTGGTATTAATTTTATCTCAGGCCTTATTATATCTAACAAGCCCATTAAAAAAAACATACAGAAGCTATTTGAGAATGTATGTTGATGATATCATTTAAGATTTTCTTTAATTGTAAAAATTACCTATAATTTTTAACCAGCATTTGTGTGCTGCCATCTCACCTTGCTTCTGCATAGCACCATGACTTTAATATGATTGAATATGTTATTCAAACCCAGAGGGACTGCCATTTCCAATTAGCAAAATACAGATTCCATAACATCAAATCTGGTTTATTCAGATCAGAAATGGAGCCATTCCAAATTTGGAAGCCACCCTTAGCTACAAAAAAGTGAAAAGTCATGAGGAGTGATTGGAATAAAGATGACAGCCTAGACATTCCTTTTAATTAATGTTAGCTGGAGCAACATGTAGTATGAAGCAGGTTATTCAACTCCATATTCAACTCTCCATGGCAAGAACTATTGCTAGTTCAAACAGTTTTCTTGTTCTGTTGTCTTCAGAATCTTACCATTTTGTCACTGTAAATTATACATGCTGTGCAAAAACCATTTACAACAATAATTTTACAGGAAAAATTATTTTTAGAAAAAAAGAGGGAATTATAAGCGGGATACATTTCTTTTGGACACAGTGCTAATCCATCTTCTGAATGAATGTAGTGAGACATTTATACATATCTTCAATGCAAACAGCCTCATTAATATGTTGATATACAGCAGTGAAGACCTGCAGTATACCCCTACAGCTATTTTAATTAAGGCATAAATGTAAGAAATAATGAGGCAAAAGAGAGGGAGAAAGAAAGCTCACATTCATTCAAATGCATATAAGCATTATAAGAAGATAATTTATATCTGCATTGTGAAACATGATGCTAACCCATTAAGCAGCGTCACATGTTTTACATGAATAAAAATACTAGAGTTCAGTCCCTTACTATATATTATTTCAGTGTTAGTTTTCATTTCAGTGGTTCTGTAATCATACAGTATATGCCTCTTTAATTATTTTTATTTCTAGTTAGATATTATGTTTGACTAGAGTAAAGAGTATTAAAAGGTAAAGGTTTCCCATCAGTCGTGACTGACTCTAGGATGCGGTGCTCATCTCTGTTTCCAAGCCAAAGAGCCAGAATTTGTTCGATGATGCTTCTGTGGTCATGTGGCCGGCATAACTAGACGCCCAAGATGAATGGATGCTGTTACCTTTCCCACCGAAGTAAGCAGTACCTATTTATCTACTTGCATTTGCTTGCTTTTGAACTGCTAGGCTGGCAGGAGCTGAGGCAAACAACAGGAGCTCACCCTATTGCATGGCAGTGCTGGGTCTCAAACTCAGACCACTGACCCTTCCAGCCATCAAGCTGAGTGTCTCAACCACTTGTGCCATCACACCTCATAAAAGAGTATAATGGATTTTAAGAAACTGAGGTACATTCATATAATGAGATGTATGTTTTAAAATAGATTTGTATTGAAATTTCTACAGTGAAATGCAAATTTAAATGAATAGTGTGATATAAGGAAAGAAACTAAAGCCAATTTTAAAAATGTGTTTCATCCATACCACAGAATTCCACTGGGCTCACAAAAATGCATTTTTTCCTCTCACTCTGTACCACTAGTGCAAGTTACATGAACTCTGATACCTTATCTGGGAATATTATGTAGAGCTTGGATATTACTGGGGTGGGTTTAGAATTCCAAACTGATCTATTTTATCAGTTGCAGTTACATTCTGACAGAAACATCAAAATTTGCTATTATAGACAAATGAAAACACATCTGTTTAGAAATAGAAAATAGTTATTCTTACTGTTTCCCCAGTTTTCCCAAGAACTCCTTGAAGTCCTGTTTCTCCCTGTGATTTTTAAAAATATAAGATTTTATTTTAAAAAACATGAACATTTAAATATTTTCCTATTATACACAGACTACATTGTTTTTTCTCTCCAGTACTTTTAGTAACAGCTAGAAAAAGATTATTTGCTTCTCTAAAATCTTTCCATATACCATATTAACCCAACGATATGATCAGAATCAAGGCAGGATTATTTTGAGTCTCTTTCTCACAATCCCACCTTTCCTAGGAAATGTTATTTTATTATCTTTTATCTGCTGACAGTTCTTACATTCCTTTGCCAGCATTATCTCTGCTATTCTCTACAATTAAGTACACACTAACCATTTATTTGTACACAGAATCCTTCTGTGAGCAGTTTCTAAATTTGATAAACAATTCATTCAGACTTTTAAAAAAAAACAAGAGTAAATATCAGGAAGAATTTCATGTCCTACCTTCAGGCCTTCTAGTCCTGGTTCACCTGCAAAACCTTTTCGTCCAGGTTTCCCCTATATTCAAACAAAGAAGTGTTTCTGCTTTTTAAACCTTTTAAATATAGATTTTAAAATATATAATTTTATAGATTTTTTTTTAAATCACTGACAATTAGAATTGCATCATTGCTAGATACAAACTATTAGAGTAACTGTGAGACAAAATATATGCAATTTGTATATATAAAGTTCCTTCAACTTTTCTTTCAACAGAAACATCTGGAGAAAATTGTATTGTAAGTGGAGAACTTGTTTATTCTTTCTCCATTAGATATTTTTCTGGCCATTTCTAAATGCCGACGTACAAGGAGTGAATGTGCATATCTGTGTAACAAGGGAAAAAATTTCAAAAGAGAAATTGTTCCTCAGAAAAAGAGCTCAAAAGCTGCCCCTTAAAAAAATTCTTGCAAGATTCCATTCTACTGATCTTGCTTATTAACAGAAATGGTTGCAGTGTATAAGCTGATTTATAAAATACTGTTCTCATAGGAAATCTGCTGTGGAGGACACAGATTTTGTTTTATAATATCTTTGAGAGATCAGAGACATACAAGTTTAATAAATAAATAAATGTTGAATCATCTCAAGAGGTTAATAATCAAACTAAATTATTTTTTAATTGAAGTAATGGTCGTTCTCAGTCTATCAGATATGAAAGGAAATCATAAAATAATTCACTCAAGGGCTATGTCAAAGGCAAGTGCGTAGAAACTATGATTGAACATTTAATTTTTTATCTTACATTCTAATTATAAGAAGCTCTGCTCATGTAATTGACAATGGGAACAGATGCATATACATTAAGAATTTTCAATAGTAAAGCCACCATTAATCTGAAAACAGAGATCACAAAAGGTCAAAGGAGTAGAGATCAAACTTCTTTCCTGCTTCACAAGTAAACAGAAATGCATAACAATAAATCAAATCCTGTCTCGGCTACTGCTTTGCCTTTCTCAAAAATAAAAACTGTTCTACATTAACAGCAAAAATACTGCAGCATTTTAATAGGTAATCCTTCTTAGTCAGATTTGGAGATGTCAGGAATACAGATTAACTATAGTCTGTTGCTGGCATTTTGGAATATATTGAAGGTTTTTAATTTGATAGATGGAAATTCAGCCCCAAATGGGAAATTATATTAAAATGTGAATGCTTTGCTGAACAACTTAGGACCATTGAAACAGGTAAAGTTCTTTTATTAGCCTGAGCTTTTGGGTTCATTAAATGTACTGTAGGAATACAAAAGATAAAATCACAAACGACAGTTCAAAAATGAGTATTTCAGATCTTAAATAGGTTATTAAACTATGCCCTCCATGTAATTAATTATCCCCTCCTTTAATCAGTCTTCAAAATGCATTAAATGCTGTCCCTTTAAGCGCCTTCCTATTCCTTGCAATTCAACTACTCAGTTTTGTGCAGAGGTGCAAAGTGAATGCTTTAAACCTGGACTGAAATTCATTTTTTGTCTTCAAGAATCTATCTCTGTGATGAATTATCTATTTGAGAGGCGCGGTGGCACAGGTGGTTAAGAGCTTGGCTTGCCTGAGTTGTCGGCAGCCTGAGTTCATG
>JANHZU010004584.1:162583-172927 GCA_032468055.1 Acrochordus granulatus
ACAGTACAACGACCAAGTAGAGGAAGGAAAAAAATCATAAATACCAAGGATTAGAATATACAATAACAGAGTCAATTTAGATGCTGTGATTCAGTGTGCTGTGTAAAATCACCCAATTATGTTTTATCCTGTGAACACAGTCACAAAGTTAACTTTTTGAACCTAGACAATCTCAGCTTCAGTCTTGGTCATTTATTGAAAATCAACAGGAAATAATTAATAAGGAAATCTTTCAGACACCAACTTCTAGTGATACACAATACTTGATTAATATACCACAGTTTAAGCAAGAAGCTTCAGTTGATAACCACTATACCTAATCTAGATTGTAACTAAGTAATCAACAATTGAAAATAGAGAAATATAAAATAATTTGATAGGTCACCAGCCTTGCATCTATTTATTTGTCTTCCAATATTCTATTTGTCTTCTAATATTCCCAAGGAGTGGAAAGATAAAATTTTATAACTATACCAGTCTATTAAAAGGAGAAGACAGACCTCATTAACTGCAAATCATTTAGATGTCAAACGTCATCAATAACCTTTACGATAGCCATCTATATTTTTATGGTGGCTAGGCCAAGATAACTTTCTAGCAGATAAACATTCAGGTCCTTTGGATGGGTTGGGCAAATTTAGACCAATACTTAATTTTATATCTCCCAATTAAAAAATACACTAACAAAATTAGAAATGCCTTTTATTAAACCTTTAAATCCTCATGATTTAAGCTGGTTGTTATGTTTATTTAA
The DNA here is from genome assembly GCA_032468055.1 of Acrochordus granulatus. NCBI lineage: Eukaryota > Metazoa > Chordata > Lepidosauria > Squamata > Acrochordidae > Acrochordus > Acrochordus granulatus. Next base: position 163,338 of record JANHZU010004584.1, read on the forward strand.
GGCTATAAACTATTGGAAGCAGCTTCAATTCAGGAAAGATATAAATATTCTGGTTGCTCTTTTATTTACCTACTGATCAAATATCCAAACTGTCTAGTCATCTCCAGAATATCTATAGGAATGAGAAGAAGCTTCAAACACTTATTGTAAAGAAGATCATCAGTTAATAAAAAATAAAATTAAACTGCTGGCAAATAAGGCAAGACACCAACTGAGCAAGTTAAGCTCAAAAGTATCAAGGAACTGCTGTCCAAATTATATCTTTAGAGAAGAAACCTATAAAATATACTGTGAAGAATATCAAATAAAGTATTGCTGCTACTTTACTACTCTTTTGGTACATCAGGGAACATTCTATCCTCAATCGATTTTGTTGAGAGAAAAATAACTAATTTGCTTTAGGGGGTTCAATTTTTTTCTACAAGGTGATAAGGGTTGGTCTCAGATTGATTATTTCTTTGTGTCCAATCCTAATTGGTCATTTTGATGGTATTGGTTCCTGACTGATCCTTTGTGCTGGTTTCTCATTGGTCATTTTTGGAGTTCTGATTCTTGACTGGGACCAATTTAATATACTACAATTGAAGGGGACTGAATTAACAGTGGCTCTTGTTTAGTTCAGTTCTTAAACAGTATGAAAACTAAGCCCATTTTATGGAGGTAGTGGAATCAGTAATCATGAACTATTATAACCGATTCTATAAACCTTAGAAAAATTTCTGGCTTTTCCATTTATTTCCTTGTTCTTGGTTTGTTTATTTTTTTAAAGTCTAGTGCAGTTTTTCTATCTGGCAACAAAGCATCACACAAAATCCCACACTCTAATGCACACATAAAAAATAAAGCATTAAATACATTTGTTAGAGAATAGATAGATTCATAAAGAATCCTCTATTTTGTAAGAGTAAAACAAGAGATTTTCATTGTTATATTCGTAATGAAGAAAATCCTAAATAGCTAAATTTAGATCCTTAACATCTGTGAGAGTTCCTAAAAAGACATGTCTCAACAGCTCCTAACTGCATTGCAAATGTTGCCTCCTTATCATTTGCTAAAACTAGAGTTAAACTGGTAAAATAAAAATAGAAAAAATATTCCTACTGTTTCTGTCCTGAGTGGTCAATGCTTATTAATTTCACACATTGACTGTGGCTGTATTTGCACAATAATGATAAGCCATTGCACAGAGTTAACATTTTGATGTGCATGACACCTTCTTACCCTTACCATAAAGGGATCATTAATCAGGTACTTTAAGATTAACAACCATTCTAGATTTAGAAAACAAGATAACCCTATGTCACTTGAATTGTGGAACAGGACTTAAGATGGCATAAAATGAACATGCTAACTATTCATAGTACCTGTACATGTTTTATCAATTTTGCCACTATATCTATTAATTCTGAGAATCAGCATAAAGAAAATATTATCCATGTTAAAAAACCAGGCTAAGAATAGCAAGAATAGTTAAAATAAATGACTGAAGTTCCTTTTGTAGTTGATTTAATTCCCAAATAAGCAAGGAATTATTTGGTACCTAATCATGGAGAGAAACTATACATTGTGCCTGGCATATGCATTATACAAAACAAGCCATGAAAATAGCTTTATAACTGTTTAAAAATTCATTTTCCAGATACATCCAGCACCCTTTGTTCCCATAACCAATTATATTTTTCAAGTCTTATACCACTGGAAGAGAATTATTAGGATTATGTCTGTCCCCTTTCATGTTTTTTCAGGGACAAAAAATATTTTTTTGCAATATAAGGTACTAATACAGAGAAATTTTTAGATCCTAGTTTTGCACAGGATTGAAAACATTAATATTTCTGGATATACATGTTAAGTATTGCACCATAGTCTTTTGATCCAATATTGATGAAACTTTACTTTAAAACACCCGGTGCTTGCCAGTGATGTGATGCTTCTTAAAAATATAACAAAAGCAACTTTGGACAGTTATTAGAAACTACTGTAGGAATTCTATTACATAAGTATGTTAATCAAATGAAAATGTAGCTGCATTTGCATACTGAAAAATACTGTTCCCCATTACACCCACAGCACACAGACACAAACATATAGAAGCATCTCTCATTGCTACAATGATAGAGATTCTCAAGCTTCATCTGTGCAGAATAGAAGAGGAATGCCATTAGTAAAAGCAAAGACAGGACTGATATATCATGAATACATAACGTGGATTGTTTCAAAAGACATCTATCAAATTGTTTGGTTTGGAGTGGGTGAATTAGCCACTGTAGTTTCTGAATTACAATGTGTAGCTTAATATATCAGATGAATTGTGGTTTCTTCATTTATGCATGGTTAAAAGAAACTACAATCTGGCATTGTATGCAAAACCAGCCATAAAATCTTATGGCACCAAAGAGATTGACAACTTGTAAAATAAACTTCACAAGATGAAAACACTATAGAGAATTAAAAGCCATATGAAACAGTAAAACCTAATGAAAAGGATACATTTGGAAGTAATCTAGCTCAGATGTCCTAATTGCAGATCAATAGTCTATAGAACAAAATATATTTAGAAAATCAAACAGTGGCTATATATGTTCACACAACTTGCTAACCCACCATCTGCTTAACTGTGTTTTATTGATTAAACCACAAATACTTTGGTCACATTGTAACCTAAACTATTAACCATGTATTCACAAATCACACTGACCAAATTCAAGACATAAATACATAAATCACATTTTGGTTCAGCCAATAATAATTCCCACTATATGGCCCCCAAAGAGCAGGACACTAATGAATTGCTTCTGTGTACTGTAGAACAAGCTTGTACCTAAGAAGGTTGTAGGTTCTTTCCTTCTGTTCTTCTGGATGCTTCAAAGTACTGGAAAAGAGAGGGTTGGTTCTATTACCCTTCTTTCAGTCCCTCAGCAGAAAATCTTTTTGCACTGCCCCTGTATATCTTCACAACTTCTATTGGCCATTATGCAGTTTTTGGTGTCAGAGGTACCACCTACAGTCTCTTGATCTCCTCATAGGTGCACAGCCTTAGAAGCTTCCTTTATTCTTTTCCTCTCATCCTTTTTTTTACTTTCTGTTTATTTCTTCTGTAAAAGTAATAGAATAACTGCATTTTTTTCTTGGCTTTTTTTTCTTAGAAGAGGAAAATGTCCTTCTTCTACAGAAGGCAAAATTAAGAGAAGGGGATTCTTCCATGGCATGACCAAAGCCCTGCCCCTGCTTTCTATCTACAAAAATGGATCTAGCCCTTTCTTGTCAGCTTCTTTAGTGACTAAGAAGCAAATTATTAGTTTCTGAGCATGCTAGTACAGACAAATTAATATGGAAGCTGTTACAGAACAGATCTACAGGATCTAAATTAATTTGCGAGCATTAGTTCACAAGGTATCCAATAATTAGGTGTGTTAAATCTGGGCTAAAACTGTTTTGCTGTTTTATTCCTGGCATCAGTTACAAGTAGGTTAGAATCTTCCAGCTCTCCTTTGAGTGTCATTTCCATTACGTATACATTCTTTTTTCACTGCCAGTCAAGACTCCTGTAATTTTACTACTACAGTACAATAAGGAAATTATTGAATTTCATTTGTTTTCCTTCCTTGTTCTTTGTGGTTATGGTGTCTTCCTCTCACTCTTCTGAAATATAATTTTGCTGGATAGCACAAGGGAAGAAAATAGCTTTGGTTGTCTTTGGCAGACATTGTTTCTGAGCAAAAGAATAAAGTAGTAATTTTCTCTTTAGCAATATAATGACATAAGGTAATGTGCCAGCTTGGCCTAGTGGTTACGATTATAGGCCAGAAACCAGGAGGTCATAAGTACTACTCCCACCTTGGGCATGAAAGCCATCTGGGTGACCTTGAGCCAATTACTCTCTCTCAGCCCAACTCACCTCACAGGGTTGCTGTTGTGGGGAAAACAGAAGGAAGAAAGAGTATTAGGTATGTTCACCACCTTGAGTTACTGATCAAAATATTAAAGGTGGGATATAAAAAAATAAATGAAAAGATTTCTATCAACCAGAAGCATTCATAGAAAACAATACCTTTTCCATGTTAACCCTGTTTCAAAACAAGTAACATTTCTAAGTTGCAGTCACTAAAGGCTCATTTTCAAACACCATGAACACATGCTGTTTTTAATTTTCAAAGTCCTATAATCACTTGGACTCAGATACCGAAAAACCTAGCAGTTTTGACACGAACTTACTTTAATGAGATCTTCTAGTCTCCTGAGAGACTTCATCAAATTCTTCCATCATCAGTGATTAAATGGATGGAAGGTAATGCCCCAACTCTCCAGGCAGCATACAAAAAAATCATTAACTTGTATAGACCTAGTCAGCTATTATTTTTTTATAGTAAAGTTGTTTGGCTTATCAAGATATGATTTTAAATGTCTTTTTTTCATAAAAGAGATCACTAACAAGTGTTAAAAAACACTGGTTGTAATTAAATTCTCATTTGTCCCCAACTATCATAACTATCATTAGAAGATGCCACTTTACAATGGCATCTTCTAGAGGGCAACAAAGTCCTTGCTCCCCTATGTAAACAATTATAATTTCAATAAGTTGAATGGACAGGAACAAAAGTCATGTAGTTGCTTGAATACAAAAAAAGTGACTGTCTTGTTCAAAGCAAAAATGTAAGATAATAATCTTGATTCTTGTGATTCTTAAAAGCAAAAACAGATAGGAAATTTGTCAGAATTTTTAAATGATTATAGAATTTCAGATCTGTCATTTTCTTTTAGAGAAGAACAAAGAGCAAATATATTTTCAGAATTTTACAGTGCAGTTCACAATTTAAAATATCCACAATAATATGTGCATTATAAAAAAATGGAAAATGCTTGCAACAAAAATTCATAAAAACAAAAGGATATACAAAAATGTATACACTAAGAGAAGCATGTTTGAAAATGCATGGAAACTGTTTCTATCACATTCTTAAATAACAAGGTTGTGACAGCTAAGAAAAAGCTTACAAATACATTAATGCATAAACTGTCATGGATATATACATTACACCAAATATAATGAAGTATTACCCTGAATTTGGAGAATACAGACATTTCAGGTTGAAATTTGAAATTGAGTACCAAAAAAAAACTTTAAACAAAATCTAGAAATCTGAATGGCTATGATTATGCAAAAACAAACACGCACAAATATGGACACTTCTTGCTGAATCCTAGAATTCCAACCATCTTGGCCCTCTCTTTATTTTCACTACAGAAAATTAGGTTTCTAGCTATGAGACAATATTTATAATTTCTGATACAAACCTTGACTAAATTTCCACTAAATTGGCCTTTTTTCTACTTTTTATGTATTTTATGAATTGCCCAATAGTAAAAATGGGGCTGGGTCATTTCAGATTCTTTCTAAAGTGACAGTTTTCAAAGAAGGTGTGTGCAGTTATAAGGAAGCACACAGACTTGTGTCCTATCCCAAAGAAAATGTTATTTCAGATATTGTGCCCTGTAGGAAGTTTTAGAGATGAGACAGGTATGAATTGATAAACATCTTCGTGAAATGTCATTCCACATTCACAATATACATCACTGGATTGAGAAAATAATTTTTTCTTACTGGGACAGTGGCATTTCTCTTGTGAAAAATAAGTCTAGTCTAGTTTACGTAGCCTCCAAACTCTAATACATTTGGAGGAAGGCAGTTTGGGAAGGTAGACCCTCTGTCTGGTTCTTTATGCTATATATATTTCTCTAGAAGTTCCAGGAAATCCATCTACAGCTAAATATTTAGTTTTATCAAATACCAAGATTATTTCTCATATTCCTAATACTATTAACATAGAAAACTGAAATCACTGGAAATTGCTGCATTATAATAACCTTGGTCAGTCCATATATGGTTTGTGAATACTTATATTTTATTAGGCACCATAAAGGAAGGTGACTTACCACCTGTCCAGGATCTCCTTTAGGCCCTCTAAGGTTTTCCATGTCAAGTAATCTCTCCCATTCTTCATAATCATAATCATAATAAACAGCATCAAATTCATAATTGCCTTCTGGATTGTAAATCTCATCAGTCGGTACTGTATGTTCATCCCATGAGTCAAACTGGTTAATTAAAGGTTCAGAATGAAAACCCTCATACAAAGTTGTATTTAAAAATCGATGCATATCCATTAGTTCATATGAATATAGCTTTGATGTATTTTTCATCATATGTTTGGTATTAGGCTGCTTTATGGAAAACATCAGATTGGATTTCATTTTACTTTTTATATTTTCTGTGACAGAGTCTGTATGATTTAAAGATAATTTTATGAGAGACCAGGGATCACCTTTCCTTTTGCTGACATTCACAATATGCTGGTCATTTGATTCTGGCAAAGCAATAATGTTCCCTAAGTAAAGAGGAGTCAAGGAAGAAGTTGTCTCCATCAATTCTTGAGGATCTTGGACTGATGTTGACTTACTGATATGAAGGTTTGGGGTATCTTCTCCTTTATTTAATGGTTGGCTTACTTCATCCAACAGCTTGCTTGAGAACACCCCACTTGGAGAAGTTGAGTGAGATCGATATGTATCAGCTTGGCGACATTGTAGTTTTACATATTTACAATAGTTTATCAAAGCTTGTGCAGAAGGGATAATATCCAGCTGACATAACACACCTTCAAAGTTGACTGACTGGGAGTTCATTCTTCCTAAGGTAAATAAGCTATGTGAATCAAACTGTACTTTAGAAAGAATCTCCTTACTGAAATGCTTCCTTCCACATTGAGCATATAGAGATACTGATTTTTCTGTAACATCAATAGCAAATGTATGCCACTGTTCATCATGAACACGATAATCAAAATATATAGACTGCTTCCCTCCAGTGTGCACCATTATCTTCCTCGGTAGCAACTGTACACCAAACTGCAGTCTATTTTTATTCCTAATACTGAAAAGGAAGGCATTGTTTACTCTGTAAGAACGTAAGCTAATCAATATGGCAAATGTAGAACCTAAGCCTGATGTTCTCACTTGAGAGAGAGGAACTTCAATGGCTGCTTGAGTGGACAAAAGAACTCCAAAAGCAGTTAGGTGAAAACCTTGAGGTGATGAAGCATGTGACAAATGCACTGTAGTTCCTGTTGGTGGATGATGCATAGCTTGCCCACTTAGGCCTAAATGATGGAGAATATCTATGCCTGGAAAAGAAAGAAAAGGAGGTGAGAAATATATGGATTTGTTTAAATTCACACGTGTAGTTTATAACAATTTCAACAGCTTCACTTTGTCATCTGAAAATGACACCGTTTAATAAAATGCAAATCCACCACATATACCTCTGCAACATGCCTAATTCCAACAACATAGAACATAAGAACTGTGCAGTTACTAGTATAAACATCCTTGAGTTATGTATGATAGATAATAGTCTCTTACATAGGCTTGCATCTCACTATAATGTTATTTCCAGATGGTTGACCATGACTTTGACCTTTAGTTGAGGATAGTAATTCCCCTTGTGTCCATAAGGAAGGCTGTGTTAAGCCTGCTACGGCAAGAACAAGAGCCTTAAATATTAAGCCACAAGGTTGTATAGACTAGAGTTTATTTCAGCAGAAGCAACAATCCACTCAATTATCTTTGCAGCAAGCTTGTACATTTAATTTTTCTCTTATTTTTAAAATTGATAGTTAAGCCTATTCATTCCCAAAAATTTTCAAAATGTTGCTAGTTTTCTATCTATTTATTAATCACATTTCTATGCTGCCAATTTCCAGAGACTCTTGGCATCTTACATAGATTAGAGATTATACATTTCTTTTTATTTACCCCGCCCCCCTCGGCTGGCCGGCAATTACATATCCAGGGCATCCTCTGAGACTCCGGCTCTGCCTCCAGGATGGGCAAGTTCCATGCCAACTTGCTGCTCTGTCATTTTGCATGCTTTGAGAACAGTCCCAGCTGGTGCGAGTGAGACAAGGAGGGGGAAGGGACTGCCTTGAAGGAGAATCCGGAGCCTGAGTCTCAGGAGTTCCTTTTCTTCAATGCCTTTCACTTAATTTACACTGTTTACCCAGCGAGAGAGGAGAACCGTTGGCCCCATTGTGAGATTTCCCACACGAGCTCATGGTGTGCTGCTCGTCTTGCGAGTTGCCGCTCATCAACCAAAATAAATTTTATTAAAAATTTTTGCTCATCTTGTGCACTGAGGTGCTCGCAATCTGAGGTTCCACTATATCAAACTTCCCTATTGACAAAATTTATATTTGGTAAATAGGAATTTAGATAATAAAATGATAATAAAGAGTAAATTTGAACAAATAGTAACCAACAATTATTAAGACATAAACCTTAAGAAAATGATTTTGTTGAAAGTAAACATATTTTTCCATAGTTTATAGAATATCCCATAGTTTAAAGTTTTAAAGATTCCTTACAAAATCAACATTGGCATACTTTCTATATATTAATAGGAAATTTAATTTTTTTCCAGAAAAATAAGTTCATCTCTCTCTTTCCAAAACTAATAACATTCAAGCATTGTTATTTTCAGCTTATGAAATGTTAGCCAATGTCAAGCAAGTTGCTCTTCCTTTGTGAATTATTTAAATTTAAAAAAGTATGACAGATACAAGTTACAAAATAGATATGTACCAATCAAAAATACAAATGATTTAATTTTAAAGAATGAACACTTGGGAAGGCAAAAAGTATCTAAGTTCTACACTTTTCAAAAGAAAACAAAATGTAAAGTTCTCCTTCTAGCCCAAAGGTAGCTTCTCCAAAGAATTAGATTAAGCAAATGTAAGATTTCATTATATATGAGATGCACTGAGCCTGCAATGAATAGCAAAAGGAACTGCATATGTTAAAAACAAAAGGAGTGCTAACTCTCATCTAATTCAAAGGGGAAATATGCTATGTAGTCATGACTCATAGAGCAGAGCAATGTTGCTAAACTACAGCTTTTCGGCATAACCAGACTGGATCTTTGTGGTAGATCAAATCTCATATATCAGCTGTATCCTGGAGTTGACAGCTGGTCTGTTGCCGGCTTTGCAATTCGAAATCATTACATATAGAAAATCATTGCAGAGACACATATCTGCTTCTAGGTGGTCTGCTCCCATATTGGTCGAAGTTCTCTGATCACCCAATTTCTATCCCTCACTGGTAGGAATCCTTATCCCAAGTGTTTTTTTTTCTTCCTCTCTATATTCAGACACCAGTTGAATAAAAAAGGTTGGCTTCACAATGTTTTTGAGGGACCAAGAAGAGAGAACACTGTGATTGGAAAATACCCATCACTGAAAATCATAGATTTCTCAATACTTTCATTACAGAATGGCAAAAAAAAGTTGAATACGTTACAAAACCTTATATGTCTATAAAGAAGGAACTAGTCAGCTTTTTAAAGCACAAGATGAGCAGGAAAAGTAAGTTAAACTCTATCTATCCACACCATTTTTCTCAGCAATCTTTTCACTCCAGAGGTTTTTTTTTTTTTTTATAATCACATAGCCCCATCAACCCCCCAGGGAGGCACCACCTTGCTGTGGTTGGGGGGCTTGTGTGCTCTAATGAAGATGAGAGCTCTGCCAGAGGTT
>JANHZU010004584.1:246675-267233 GCA_032468055.1 Acrochordus granulatus
ATAGTCAGTGTGATGGCTGTGGGCTTGGGAAGACTCCAGGAGGCAGTGCAGGACAGGGGGGCTTGGTGTAATGTAGTCCATGGGATTGCGAAGAGTCGGACACAACTGCCCAACTGAACAACAACAAAGTTTTCAATGGATTCTTGGAAGTAAAGGCATATAATTAGGGCTGCAACGACGAATCAATGACATCAATAATAAAAATTGTCAACAATGAATTTAGTCATTGATGAGTTGGGTCAGGGGATTAGTTGGCGGATTCATGGGCTTCCCATTGCCACCTCTCTCCTGTGTGATCCTGTGGCAGGAAGAGAAGGGAAGAGACAGGTGGAGGAAGGGAAGGGCAGGCGGAGGAGAGAGCTACCTGCCTCCTATGCAAAGGGGAGGGATGGGAGCTCTTGCTGGTGCTGCCACTGGATTGCTGATGCTGAGTGGCAGTGTGGGGCCTTGGACACATCAGACTGGGAACAAGCAGGGAAGGGAAGCTGTAAAGGCAGTGGGGTCAGGAAGGCAACTTTCCAGGAGCATGGCCTCCCGCTGGGCAAAGAAAGGCACAAAGAGGCAAGGGGATAGCCATGAGCCCAGCTCTTGCCTGCTGCCAAGACAAAGAGCGAAGCCCATTGCCCCTCTCCTTTCTGCTGCCTCTTCCTCTTGCCTATCGGTGCCCCCTGCTGGGCCAGAGCCTGGGGAGTCAGACTAGTAGGTGGGCAGGTAGGAAGGAAGGAGGGCAGACACTGAGGGATGGAGAGAGAGGGGGAAGGAAGAGCCACTATAAACTTGCTCCAGCTCAGTAGCATTCTGTGAGCCTCGGCAGTGTGTAGTTGTGCCAACACGTAGCTATGCACTGTCACATGCATGTGTGCTCTGGAGGTGGGTTGTGGTGAATGAAGACAAATAATGGTATTCCAGGAACCCATATTGGAAGGGAACGTAATGGTATTCCAGGAACCCATATTGGAAGGGAACGTGTGAAGTCGACCACTGGGAAAAGAAAAATTATTTTATTTACCTTAGCTTTTGAACTTGTACTCAGGTTCATCCTCAGAGGTACATAATCACAAGTAAAAACATGAGAGGAAAGATGGAGCGGGGAGGGCAGGATGAGAGAGGTTAAGGACAGCACCAAAGATGAGAACATTTCACTAATGATTGTTTTACTTGCACATGCAAATGGGGTCTTATTTTTTGACAGCACACAGCCTTATTTTCCAATGCAAACCATGGCAAACCGTTCTAACCAATTGCAAGCAGGCATGCATTTCAGTTAGTATAAAAACTGAACCAATTCTGTGTTTTTACTTTTGAATTGTGTAACCCTGAGGATTATGCTTCCATGGTCACGTGACTGGAATGACTATGTGCTGTGGCGTGTGGGCACTATTACCTTCCCACTGGGGTGGTACCTATTTATCTACTGTGCTCACATTTTTGTGTGCTTTTGAATTGCTAGATTGTGGGGGGCTGGAGCAGGTTATGGGGGCTTGCCCCACCACAAAGCATAACTTGGTCTCAGACTTGGGCTGCCAAACTTCCAGCCAGCAGCCCAGAATCTTGTGCGCAGTGGAGTCCACAAGAGCATGCTCCAACCTTGACAACTCAATTCAAAAGCACACAAAAATGCAAGCACAATAAATAAATAGGCATCACCCCAATGGGAAGGCAAGAGCACCTGTGCGCACAGTGCATAGTCATAATGGCTACATGACCACGAAAGCATCTCTGTTTCTTAACCAGAGAGCCAGTTCATCTGAAGATGTTTCTGTGGTCATGTGGCTGCCACAACCACATTTCTCCACGCCTTTGAACTGCCAGCAATGGGAGCTACCCTGCTACACAGCAGCACCTGACCTCGAACTTGGTCTGCCGACCTCCCCCAGCTAACAGTCAAGTGCCCCAACCGCCCGTGTTACTTGTATAACAAAGCTCACAAAACCACAACCATCCCCAGGGGACACTTGCACAGGACAATGCATATCTGGGACAATGCACAACAATATCTGACATACTGATGAGGCTATGTGAATGCAAAGCCTGTTTTTAGTTTGCCAATTTTTCAGAGTTAACAGCTCAACATTTTAAAAATTAAATAACTATAAATATTTCAGCACTATAAAATTAGGCTTGGACAATGATTAACAATGTGCCAACCTACTGTGCAAAATGCAGTTTATTTTTGCATAGGAAACATTTGTTTTTTGTTCACATAGTGCAAATATACAAAGCAAAAGCACTATTGAAAGAATTACATATGCATTTTGACAAAATGTTAAAAATGATTTCTTATTCTTTGGTTTTTCATTTAATAAACTTTATAACAATCCAATTAATTGATTCATCAAAATGAATAATTAGTAGATTAATCAATTGTTAAAATAATTGTTAGTTGCAGTCCTACATAGAGAAACATCTACAAAAAGGGTTTTCTGTAGTTGTCCAACACTGTTGAGAATAAGAAGTCTAGGCTTTGGAAGAAGAAGACAGATAGCAAACAATAGAAAATGAAGAGTAAGTATTCTATAAATTTATACTTTTGTAGATATTGAATAACAGAACCTGCATGATAACCATGGAATAAATTTGAATATTTATGTGAGCCACAGCTACTTAGCTTATTTATAAATAAAATATACTTCATTTGATAGACACGGTTTGATTGATCTTTTTAAGCTCCTACAAAAATCTAAAGATGTGATATCCTATCTTTGAGTTTAAAAAGTTCAAAACAAAATAATACTGAAATAATTAATAGTTTTAAGCTTGATGATATGTTATTATAGTACATGCATGAAGCTTTTTGATAGAGAAGATGTACTTACACTGTCCAGTCTTTTGGATAGCTCTTTCTTTTCTTTTTTCTTCTCTCTTAATTCATTTTCTAGATCCAATATTTTCAACTGAAAGGACTGCTCCTTAGAAGTATTTTTTTCCAGTTCCTCTGTTAACTAAACAAATTAAACACCTTAAAGTTCATTTGAATTACATCGCTTTTCAACTTCAATATTAAACAATTTTATGTTTCTGTGAGTATCACCATATATACTTGTCAATTATAAAAATCTGTATTTTTAACAGAAAAATATATAGGAAAAACTTGTTGAAATTATGTTTATAATTTTTATTGTATCAACATTCAAATATATTATGAATATTTTCAAAAATCTACTACTGTTTTCGAACAAAAGTATCAAGATTTTCCTGCCTACTTCTAGGCTCAGTCCAAAATACAAAATGTTTTATTTAAAGCTATATCTATCATATTGGCTGAACTCTTTTCCTCCATTTAGAAATACTAATTGAGGCTTCTCTCTGAGTGAGGAAAACTATCTGAAGTGAGGTAGGCTGCAATCAAGGAGAGAGTTTTTATTCAATCCTTGCCATTAAGTACAATACAGTACATTATCAAAGAAAGAGAAAAGCTCCCTTTCTTGATATTCCAGCAAAACCCTTTTATACAATTTGACTTTTTTTATCCAATTAGTAATTTCATATATTTCTCTGCAATTCTGTATGTTCTATTTTTCATCAGGGTGATTTTTTCTTCAAAAGGAAGGATTATAAATGTATTTTTCTTTGTGCTGTTCTTTTCATGGATTAAGTTGACTTAATGTAGATAGATTTTTCGTATTTTTCATCACAAACTTTCTAATATGTTATGTATGCATGGAGATCAAATAAAAAAGGGAATCAAAAGATTTTCTAAAATACGTGAACTATTTAAAGGATAAATACACAGACAAATGCATGTCTTAGACTTACTGAAACATAAGCACTTGCTAGCAATTTTTTTATCTACAGGCAAATGGGAGTAAGATTTATTGGATTACAGATAAACTGAGCAATTTATTCTAAGATTAATTCTATTTTACACATGTTCATTCATAAAGCCACCCATCTTCACAATGTTAATAGGTCAAGAAATGATATTTAAATATGTCTTTACATTTGTATTCTTGACTGGATTTTCTTTTCACAAAACACGCATTACTAAATGTATTTTAAACCCATCTTGCTCCATTTTAAAAAAACAAATTTTAGAGTAGCAGAAAATCCAAAAGACAAGCATGTTATGATGTGCAATTAGTTCGGGGTATAATTATGACAGATCGCATCAGAGGTTTGAAATATCAAATCAATCACTCCTCCAGCAATCGTTGCTGGTTTACAGAAAAAGGACTAGCTATTCACTTCACGAAAACCCTCAAGTTTGGGATCTCTTGCAGAAACTCCCTGCATTACTGTACAGGTAGTCAGTGTTTAGTGTCCATAACTGGGACTGGCAACTTGGTCTTTAAGCAAAGTGGCTGCTAAGTGAAAAAGCTCCTTACTGCAACTGAGCTTATGATTTTGTTTCAGCTTTTCTTTGTTTCATAACATCAGAACAATATGACCCCAAACAACTGGGTGAGCCCAAACAACAGAAAAGGTTTCTGAAACTTGACTTACAAGGAAGCAGGGTAAAAACGTAAATCTTACAGCTCTTTTCCCCCACTCCTCACATTTCAGAATGCTCACCCCAGTGTTAGGATAATTAACAAGAAGAGAATTAATATTTGTATTTACATTAATTAAAGAGGAAGAAATTGCAAGACGGTAAGCAGGCACACAATGCAGAATACACATCAGAAGGGATGCACTAATGCTATCTGCTTGCCTACGGTGCCTGACATCAGTGACTTAGGAAGCAAAAGAAAGTCTAGTCTAGTATCAGGGAAAAATACTTCCATAACAAAGGAAATGGGTTTTGACCTAGGACTACTGCACAGGAGGGAGGGAGGAAGGGATTAAAAGGAAAGGATAATTCTTTTGCAACATAACAACTACTCTGTGATTATGTATATAATTCTAGCTTAATCAACTGTTATTTCATTTACCCCAAAGGGTTTTAAATTAATTGGGAAGCATTATGTACCTTTGCAGTAAGGCAAATATAGAGACATATTATTCCTAATTTCAATAATAAAATATTTAGCAATCAATATTAATTTTACCTGTTTCCTTCCATCTTCCAAAGCAGCTTCTAGTTGTCTTGCTAAAGCATCATATTCTGCAAGTTTTTGTTTAAACTGCAGTTCAGTTTTCTGAAGGCTATCTTCTTGATTCACCAACTGATTTTCAAGTTTTTTGTTTTGCAATTCCATTTCTTCTAGTTTTCTTTTAAATCAAGAATATATACAGGTATAAGAATACCATACAGAGAAATAAATAGGAGTAAGGAGCTTTGAAGAAAAGCTTCAAAAGGTATCACACTTACCTTTTGACTTCTTCATATTTTAGCTGAATGTTGTGATTTTCCTCCTCCAAAGAAAGCTGTTTCAAAAATTCATCACTATTACCTATCTGCTTAGAAAAGGGAAAAACGTTAGCATGTGCAGTGGAGCTACATAGAAATGAACTGCTATGACACTAGCTCTGTTCTACCCTACACTGCAATACTGGTATATTAATTAAATACAAATTGCTCTGATAATAGTTTGCAAAAGGAATATACAGTAATCCAAGACTGTGGAAGATCTGACTGTGGGAGAATTCAAGCAGAAGTCTTCTGTTTTCTCCCAAGGGACAGTTCCATGCAGGATAAGAAGCAGTTACTCCATGCTTCCTCTTAAGAGCATCCTTCCAGTTGCAAGAAAAGGCAGAGGACAATTGTTCTTCTTGTTCTCCAGCTCAAGACTAATTACTTTCCCATCTGCCCTACAAACAAGAAGGCATGCACATCAAAATCGTTAGATCCTACTCTGGTTCTTCTCATCTTCTGAATTAAGCTGAGCAATGACAGGAAATGAGCCCCTTTTCTACTGAATCCAGTGTTCACCTAACTCCATCTTTCTTGGAGATGAAGGCTGTTAAGCAGATACCATTACATTGTCCTGGCTTTAAAATATAAATATACAATTATGCTTTTATGATGTTATTTAATTCACTGCTCTGTTGTGGGAAATTCACTCTTGATTTATTTACTGTGCCAATTAGTTCTGTGATTTGTCATTTCAACATAAATTACAATGCTGGAAAGAGACTTATACTAAAATAAATAACCCTCTTGACTTTTAAAAGTTTTCTGTATTGCTATGTAACAGTATATTGCTGATCAGGTTCTTCTTGTCTTTTCTTTGTATACCGACTTATTACTGAAATAGCTGCAGTAAGAGAGAAAGATAGTTTCAGCAAAACGGAGATTTTGTGATCACTGTATGTTGGGACAAGCTCTCTATATCCTTCCAGATTGATTGTTGTTAAGAATTAGGGCTGCTGAATTAGGTACTTGCATGGAGGCATAGCTTGCACTGAAAACTCTCTCTCAGCCCAATTCACCTCACAGGGTGGTTGTTGTAGAGAAAATAGGAGGAAAGAGTGTTAGGTATATCTGGCACCTTGAGTTATTTGTAAAAAATTATAAGGATGGGCTTAAAAATAATAACATAATAAATAACTGCATAAATTCTTCTACTTTACTATACTAGCTTATTATTTCAATTTCTACCTCCATGTCTTTACAATAATTTTAAAATTGAAAGCAATTAAAAATATTTATTTTGCACACCTCCTCATGCCTACCCCACTTCTGTGCACCCTCTTTGACCCATGCCCACATCCTCATAAATCCTCTTTGACCCAATCATTCCTAATCCACCTTCTCTCCCCAGTTGCACTTTAAGATTGCATCACCTAATGATAGAAATTCCAGTCCCAATTGCCATCATAGGCTGAGGACTAACTGTACATAATATTTTTTAAATGCCCTGTGTAATGCAACAGGCTACTCTTTTATTTGTTACAAGTGAAAAGACACTAATTTCTGTCCCCATTACCTAGTTTTCTATTGGAAAAGAGAAGGATGAACTTCAATGTGGAAGAAGATAATTCCTGAGTAATACTGGTCCCAAGCCATTGGGGCCTATCATAGGTCCAAGTCCCCATTTTGAAATGAATCTGATATAGCACCTACTCTAAAAACAACAGAAAAGAACAACTTGGAATATTCTTTGAAAACCTGTAGTTAGCTGCGGGGGAAAAAACCTCTCTCATTTTTTAAAAAGTTGATAATGATAGTCAATTATCATGATGAAAGCCAAGCTGCCAGTTTCTTAATATTTTTCAGTGCTGGTTTAAGCATCAAACAGGAAAGTTTTATTCTCAAAGCACCTGAGCCTGCAGTTCCCTAATGGCTTTGGATTTTTCTATGCAGCTCTTTTGGCAGGAGAGGAGCCTTTCCTGATCCTTCTGTAGTTTTTCTTCAGCTGCTTTCTGTAGGTCACGGGCATGTTCTATCTCCTTCTGATGAGCCTCTGTTTGGCTCTTCATCTGCATAATTGCATTGAGAGTGGAGGAAAACAAGAGAGTTCAGTCACTTTGTTCGCCTTTCGACAGTCAAACCATAAACCACAAAATGGAACCCAAAGAATTTTTTGTAGACTGTAACCACGTACCACAGCCATTTCTGAATCTCGGCCTTCTGTTATAATTCTGCTGTCGCACATGACCTTTTCATATCTTTTTCTCAGTTCCTCAGCTTCCATTTCTAATTTTGCCACCTAGAGTAACATTTACATATATTATTGTTATTTATATATCAGTACTTTAATATATATACACAGTAACATTATTTGGACTGGATTTAGGGTGATGTTATAAGTGGTCATTCACACTTGACAATCAAAGAAGATCATTCTTTAGCATCCCCTTTCTTCATTGCTAAAAGCCAATTTGGTGTAGTGGTTAAAGAATTAGACTAGAAAACAGGAGATTGTGAGCTCTAGCCTTGCCTTAGCCACAAAACCAGTTGGGTGAAAAGTCACTTTTCTCAATCCTAGGAAAGAAAGAACAGGAAATTATTTCCAAAAAGTGATGTTTGTTGACTTCTGGTGGAAGAATGAACTAAACATCTCCAAAGCAGCAGAAACAACGTGGCAAAGAACAACAATAAATATGTTCTAATGAAACTCTCTGGACAAGGGGCCAGAGATTGCCCACTTGTGCTCCAGATGGCTGCTCCTAATGAGAAGACTGTACAACAGTGGTCGACTCGTGGGTCTAAGTGCCAGGAGATAAGGGAAGCCATCAAAAGCTCTTAACTCTGGTAGAGCCTTAAAGGACATTGGGTTCATCTAACTTCACTTCCTAAACACTTTTGGATTTATAATTATTAAAAGAGGTCTTCCAAACAAGTTTGATTTATTGGTGAGTAAATCATCACAGAAGAAAAATTAATTAACAGCTTAAAATATTTAAGAACATGAAATAAATAGCAAAATGCTAAGTAAGAATTTAAACTTAAGAAACATTTAAACAAATTAAGAAATCAGACAAATTTAGAATATTAAGACTTGAATAAACAACATATTTGGGTCAGAACATAAATTGTTTAATCTGTTAGGAATTAGATAATTGGCTGACATTTGAAAATAAAACAACAAAGAAATCTCAGACTTTGTGATTACAGAAATGGAACACTAGGGGTAGAAAAGAAAAAAAGTGAAATTTACAAAATGACAAAGGCATGATACTTAAACATTTCAGAAGGTTTTTGAAGAAATGGGATAGAAAGTTATATCTAAATTGACAGCAATGGATCTCCAAGTGCATATTTTGAAGAAGATTCTAAAGAAATGAAAATTGTGAAAGAAAACAATGTGGAAGAGATTATAAACAGGAGGTGAAACAAATCCCAGCTGATGTAGAAATATTGCAAAATAAAGACATTGTGAATTCTAAGATATGTCAGTCAGAGCAGAAATATGAAGGATAAACCAAAAACTAAAGATGATCTGGGCAAGGAATAATAAGATTGACAAGAGAGTTCCTAAAGCCTTAAAGATATCTTTCGTAGGAGTTCAACTGCTATTGATCTCTGAGGAGTCTGAGCTATCATCCCCTCCCAGTGCAAGGGCTCACCATGTGGAGAGAGCAGAACACACGTTCTGTAAGACTCTTACAAGAAAGAAGATCTGCCCTTCCAAATTAGCAACACTGGAGTTGCTTCCATTTAAGAAGAGCAGAAAGGCAACAACTCTTTGTTTACCCAGACTTTGTGTTCCTTGACTCCTGGTTTGAAATCTTGTGACTTTGACTCTGGACCTGGACTGGTTGACAAACCTTCTATAACGGTTTGATCTTTAGGCTTCACTTGATCAGTCTTGCACCCTGTTTTAAATTGGAACTTTTTTAAGGCAAGCTTGCTGAACTTTTGGGTGCTTGTTTCTCTACTGTATGTTTGTGCATGCATTTGCATTCACATTTCCTTTGCCACTTGTTTACTTCACAAACTTATCAGTCAAGTTTGTAATCATCTCTCTATATCCTTTGGACAAAATCTTTGAGATAGAAGACAGTTTGGAGATTTCATACTACAACAGCAACTTGATGAATTAAAAATCAAGATGGTTAGAAACAAAAGAATGGAATATAAAGTTGCCTTGTTTGATCAGAGATAAAATAAGAAATATATATTATTCTGGAAACCCTTTATGGACTTTTTGCTGAAATTTGGACAGAAACAACAATTTTTGGATTTGCAAATGGATTAAAAGTTGGAAGTTATGGGAAGAAGTGAATTATGTATGTAATCTTATAGATATGGGGGAGTATTAATTTGCTTGAACTTGTTGCAAGAAAGATTGGGAGCCACTTTTTTTCCTCTTTGTTCTTTTTCTTTTTGTAGTTTGTATTCATTTTTATTCTTTCTTTCTGATTTTAGTTTGCATTATCTTTTAATACCGTCAAATTCTTTTATCAATATATTTTAAAAAACAAAAATGTTGTTAGTTTTTGTTCTGTTAAAATATTAATTAAAACTATAACACGCTAAGCAGCTCTGGCTTATCCCCTTTTCCCCAGCTCTCTTTTTGCGAACCGTCAATGCCTCTCTTATATGATGTTTGGAAATATTATTTATAAAAAACATAGCATTGCAACCAAATTGTCTGTGATTTTATTTATCATATTTTGAAAAACCACCTATCTCCCTTAGAGAGGGACTCTGAGCAGTGTACAATAAAATTTAAAAGCATAAAAACAATGTACAAGATGTTAAAAAGTTGAGTGTTAAAATTGATTAAAAGGCCATTTTAAATGTGTGTTTTCAAAGCTTGTTTAAAAATTATTCCTTTTCCAGTCATTTTCAAAACTGCCTGTCTGGTACTAGCCACTATAGTTACACACCTACTTTGCTGAGCTGGGGTAAAAACAAGACTATGAAGAGCTCATATTGTGTTTTTATCATTTCCTATAGATGAAAAACAAACACCGCTGCAGTTTCGATTTATTGTCTGATGCAATCCAACCAACCTGGAACATTTTGACAGAATAATCTGGAAGGGATGTTTTGTTCTGATTTCAAAATGAAATGTTCTCTATGTTCTGCATAGCCCAAGTAGCCCTATGATTCCCAAGAGTGATTGTTGTTGCTATTTTTCATAGTACTAGCTGTTAAAGTAGTTTTAAATTGTCTTCATGTAAGTGTTCTGGGTCACCGAACTATCTGAAGCTTTGTGAAGGAGTCATTGAGCTGAAGAATCCTGTTCTAAACTGAGGCAGGATACTAGAATAAAAGGGAAAGGATACCTTTAATTCATGTTGTATATAAGGAGAAAGTATCATCCATAGCGACTTACTTCAGTTTTATATTGTTCAACCAATTCTTCTTGCTGATGTACTTGTTCATGTAAATATTCAAGTTCAGCCTCTGCAGAAATAAAATTTACTTCCAAAATGGCAAGGGATGCCTATAATTAGAGCATAGCTTGCGTAAGTACTGGTCCAGAAAAATTTAATGGCTCATTAAAACATTTGGGATTTTTTAATGTCGTCAAAGTTATAAAATGTAATGTTATAAACTGAAACTTAGACTTACTCAGAAGTCCCCTATTAAACTGAGGTTATTCTTAGTAAACATTTTGACAACTAGAATAAATGTTGTTAAATCTTTCCATCCAAAAGTAAGATTATTCTGAATAAAGGCTTGACCTTTGCAGGATTAAGCAGAAAAAAACTTGTCTATTTCTATTATTCTATTTGCAGCAAATAAAGGCAGCCCTCGTAAGTTAAAGACTAACCATTTTGGGGAAAAACTCCCAGAATTCCATGGAGGAAGGAGGGCTAAGTAAGGCTGAAGTATAAATAAAATTTTAGGTAAACTTGCTTTTAGTTCTGAATTTTCCAGTGATATATTTTTATTTTCAGAAGCAACAAAATTAAGCTTTTGGATAATCTTGTCTGTTGACTTTCTTCCATCTTCTTCTATTCTGTTCAGATCCATTACAAGATCCATGGTCTGCCTATGAAGTTTGAAATACAACTTCTTTAGCAATATACACAACAGCATGCGTAATACATTGCAATAAATTATAGCTTAATTGGTTTAAGTACAACCTACCTATTAACAAACTTTTAGATAAGATTATTGTGTTTCAGAAAATAAAATCGATTTATTCTAATTAATGGCATTAAAAGGAAAGTTATAATTAAATGGGTTAGGAATTTAAGATTTATTCAAGAGTAGCAATGTCTAATTTTATGTCTATTTTATGGTATGTAGTGCTATTTTTCATGGAGCTCAATCTCCATTGTTCATACAAAAGGTGCCAATTTAACAAAAACTGCAGTAACAGCCAGTCTCTGTATAATCCCCCAGAAAGAGATGTATGATTTTATTTATGCTATTCATGGTAACTAATCAGATTATGTTTGACTTCTTATCACACTTAGTAAGTTCCCTATATAGCACTGTCTGCTCACTGTAAAAGCTGGACATTTTTATAGACCCCAGAAACACAAATGCTTCTTATTGTAGACATTATAGTAGAGCCATATTTGCCTATGTTGATCAAAAAAAAGGTGCCTGGCAGTAGCTTTTCTATTAACAAATTTTATAAGATTTGAGCTGTAACTCACATCATCAATGTTTGCAATTTGGTAACAGAATCACTAATCCTTTACATAAGAATTAATTCACTGAACTTAGTAGCTTCCCTCTCTGCAATTACAATGGAGGGGAAATATTCTTTTCTACTATTAGCATGGAAATGCATGGAAATTATCTTCATGAAGTATTCTGATGATGGAAGAATGTAGCTGTTCATTTATCCTGTTATAATGGCAATAGAAGTAATAATGCAAGACTGGCTGAAAAGAAGTAGATTGCTTTGTCTCTCTTCACCAGCTTATTTCTGTATTGGCCATGGTCGAAAAGAAACTTCAACTGCCACTATGGAAATCAAGCAAACTGACAGAAGAGAAGTGAGACATTCAATCTACACTTCCTCTAGCGGCCCACTGATTCATCTGCATGAAACTCTCAGTCACAATGGTGACAAATGAGTGTTGATATCCCAAATGGATTCTCTGCAAATGAACCACAGTAGAACACATCTACCATAACAGAAGAAGGGCAGGATGTAATGAAATGATAGTGCTTTTATATCTTTTTCTCAGTTTAAAAAAATCTAATATATAACGGCAATATAATAGTTGTCTCACTAAAAAGACGAATATAGACATTCTCCAAGCTAGTTACCGATTAGAAAAAATCACTACAATAAAAGCCACACAATAAGTCTGTTTTATCTCTAAAGACCATGGAAGCCACCGAAGAAGTAACTATACTATAATTCCAAAACCTCTCTGTTATAAAGTTGGGGTTTGTTATTTAATTTGTTATTTTTATTTTATTGATTCCTATCAAACTTCCAAGTAAAATAACCTAAATAGAATGGAAATTATAAACATGACACAAATTATATGAAAAATGAAAACAGGCTATGTGAAAAGGAGAATTATTTAGCCACAGGCATTTACTTACTTTTTCAGAGTTTCAACCTGAACTTCTAACTTGACTTTTTCCTCTAATACTATTTCATGATGATTTTTCCAGATATTAGAAGCTGAAAATGCCTCAGACAATTGGATTTCCTGGAGATAATACAAAATTTAGATTTTATATTACTAGGACTTCATTTTTAAATTATATAAGCTCAGGAGAAATTTTATTCAAAACCATTCTTGAAAGTACTGTGGTAGAACACAGTAGCATTTGAAACATTACAATAAATTCACTATTTAAAAAGTGGGGAAAAAATCCCTGTAAAACTTTGTAACTGTAAAATGTAAAAAATGAGACACCAGTTTGATCTAGTGGTTAAGCCAACAGGCTACCAACTGGGAGGTGTGAGTTTTAGTCCCACCTTAGGCATGAAAGCCAGCTGGGTGGCCTTGGGCCAGTTACTCTTCTCTCAGCCCAACCCACCTGACAGGGTTCTTGTGGGGAAAACAGGAGAAGGAAGATGTGTTAAATATGTTCACCGCCTTGAGTTGTTTATAACAAATAACAAAGAAGGGATACAAATAAATAACCTAATAACATCACAGTAGAATTTTAAAAAGTACTAGTATTTTTCCTCAATGAACAATTGAACAAAAAAAAGTTTTGTTCAGAAATGTATTTTAATGAAAGATGAAGAAATAACCATAACCTTTATCTGCAGTAGATACCCCAGATAATTTCTTCTTCATAGTTCACCCAACATTTATAGCAAGAATAAGAGAATGTTGCTCAGAAACATTAATTCTCCTTCAACTGCCTTGGATGTTTGATTGGTTAATGCCAATGAAACAGCTATCAATAAGGAACCCAGTGACATAATAGAGCTGTAAGCTTTTTTAAAAAAACTGACTGGAACTGGAAAGCCTTTTGCAATAGAACCACACTTTACCTGTTGCCACAGGTAACTAGGAGTTTCATTTAGAAGACTGAACAGGCTGAAAGCTTTACCCTACTGTTTCTTCTTGTGTACAATCAAATTGAGCAGGTTACCAGAAAAATCCTCTTCTTTGATTGAAAAGCACAAATACAGTGACTGATAGCAGAACAAAGCTCCTAATTCCATATCTTCCAGGCTAGGAACTTTTGTATGCTTATTTGCAAGTTTGCAGTAGAGTACTGTTAGCATCAAACACGCATAAACATACCTATTTCAAATAATAGTTAAGGAAAGCTTGTTATTAAAATATTCAATGGGATGGTTTTAAAAACGGTGAACATATACCTAAGTCAGCTAAATCAAAAACAGCTACAGATGAAGAAACAAAGTTAAGAAGCATTTTGAACCTTGTGCAAGCATAGCATCTCTTTGCTATTCATTCAAGTATACAAGCTTTCTTTTAGTGTCATCATACAAGCCATTATATGATGAAAAAGAAATGCCATTAATATCTAAGTTGCATTAAAGATGTTTTCCTTTAATTATACAGTTCCTCAAAGCAGCAGCCATCTTCTTTCGGGCTCTTATAGAAGTCTGACAAAATGTATTTGTCTACAAAATCTGAAAATTTTCCAAATCTTTTTCAAAATGTGCAAGTCTTATAAGTAGCTCAGCAAAACCAAAGGCATGAAAAGGCAACCACACAGACCAAATAACACTGGCCTATAGTATTTACAGTTCAACTCCTTGCTCAAAATTAGACTGCTTGAATGCATTTATGAGCTGCTCTGAACAGATAAAATTTTCAGACAATTCTTAACAATACATGTGCATAATATAAGTAAGATATCCACACACCCCATATGTATTTCATCATAAAACAATGTAAAAAAATTGACATATATATGCATATGTGTCAATTACATATATGCATATGTGTAAATTAAATTTCTTTTGATTAAACGATGAGCCAGTTATTTATTTATATTTCTATGCCGCCAATTTCCGAAGACTCTTGGTGGCTTACATAAGTTAGTGATTATACATTTTTATTTTACTTTACCCCGCCCACATCGGCTGGCCGGCGATGTTCATTTCTGGGGCGTCCTCCGAGACTCCTGCTCCGCCCCCGGGACGGGCGAGTTTTTCACGCCAACTTCGGAGTTCCGTCGCGCCGAGTCGCTCCTCCGTCGATTTGCCGACCAGCAGTTTTTCCCTCCGAAGGAGGTCCCCATTAATCTGCTTGCATTTTCACGTGCTTTCGAACTGCGGGTGGGCAGGAGCTGAGGCAAGTGACGGGCGCTCACCCCGTCATGCGGAGCTTGCGGATCGAACCTGCCAGAGTGCCGGCCATTTCTGGACGACATATCTGGCAGCACTAATCCGCTGCGCCACCACACCTCAATCCAATGCCTGAATGACATTGATAATATCTTTTATAAACTGGGGTCATGGAGAAGATACACTTGATATTTATTTTTTCATTTCTTTTATTTTTATCCTGTGTTTATTATTTTTATGAATAATTCAAAGTGGTGAATATGCCTAATCTTCCTTCTTCCTCCTATTTTCCCCACAATAGCCCTGTGAAGTGAGCTGGGCTGAGAGAGGGAGTGAAATATCTTCCACAAGGATTTTGATAATATCGCTAGAGTTATTCATCCCTTTGGGTTTGTAACTTATGGACACAATCTTCTGTTTTGCTGAAGGTAAGGTGATATTCTATATGCTAGAGTTACACCCAAACATGTCTTCCCATATTAACCATTCCTAATCAACTAAAAAGGCTAGCATTGAAGGAATATCTTATCTGAAATTATAAAATGATATAATTTTCCAATTATGCATACAATATGGCACAGTACAGGTATAAATATGAAGATGCGTACTGTTCAAGAGAAGGTTTAGCTTATGTGAACTACAAAGTTAGAAAATTACAAATCAGCTAGAAATTAGTGATGAAGAGCCATTTTCAGTGCCCATATCATGATTTGAAACACTTTCTTGGAAATATTTAGCAAATTTATCTATTTTAAAATGACAATTTGAATTATTTTGTTTGAATAAGCATATACAATTTTAAATTTGTTTTGCCTTGTTTACAGCACTAAGAGAAACTATGAGACATTTTTTATTAATGAATTACTCTGATTTATCCATCTGAATGCTGTCTAAAGGAAATGGAGTAAGCTATAAATGTAAACCTTGAACATTTGATCAGAGCTAAAAATATCATAAACAAAGTATTTTAGCTAATATGACAGAAGTACAAAAATACGTGCACTGGAAGAAAATTAAGACAAACATTTTTAGATGTTTGCTTAGACTCACCCATCATATTATATAAACTCTGTGGTGCAAACTGTCTTGGCATTTTCTGTATTGCCTCTTTGTAAACTACAAGAGCGTCCTATGGCAAAGTATGGAGAAACATATTAATACAACAGCATCAAATTCAAATGCATGAACATAAAAATGAAATATAAAATACTGTAAAATTGAAGATGTCTTTGTTAACAAAATAGGAGACAGACATTTAATAAAACGAACAGTGATGAATCTTACGACATTTTAAAATTTATTTCTATATAAGCATATGCAAAAACAAAAAGTGTTGGTCTCCAAGATAGTACCAAACTCCATAGCTTGTGCTGTGATAGATTGACATGGATTAATTTCAATCTATGCAAAAAGAATTATACAGTTGAGATGAATTTTCTCAGTGTAAAACAGAGTACCTTCCAATAGTCAGCCTTGAAACTTGGGGATGGGAAAATAAAGTATCTTAGAATTTCCTAAAATATATTCTGATGTTATAAGACTGTAATAATCACAAAGAGACTTTTCTATCTCCCAGAAATAATGCCAAGTGTTACTGCTTTGCATAAAGTAATACTGGTCATATTAACATAAAAGCCTTCTAGAGTTAAACACAATATATGTGTTTAACACATATATGCCAGGTCAAACTCTTGTGGCTCTTGATCATCATTTATTCTTAAAATTAAGCTACACATTACTTGATGTTGACAATTTGTATACTTTCTCCTTATCCCACAAGTATATGTGTATATACTTATTGTGAATGTATATTTATACTGTTAAGAATGATGGACTGAGTGATTTGATTTATATAGGTGCCCATCTCACATATCTGATTCCAGGTGGTTTGATGATGTTGGTATTATATCCAAAATACAGTACAGTATAACATATCTTTTTCAGTCTTACTCAGAAAAAAATACACTAAAACACAGTAGGAAATGCTACTATTTCCATTTTCATACATTACATCCTTTCAGAAAAGTTAATAATGGAACTACTGTTGCATCATTTAATATCTATATTTCCCTCAATAAACGAATTCATACAGTACAGCTACTATCATCTCATTAGTCTACCATCCTACCAGTCATTAGTCTGAGTATTAATCTAGAAAAAGACATAAATTGTATAAGAGAAATATTCATAATAATTCTATGAAGATTTGCCTTTGACACTACGAAGTAAACTTTAATAATAATATCAATAGTGACAGGCACTTTTGGTGCCATCTCAAACATCTGGAACTCCACTTGAACACCACTGGCATTGGCAAAATTGCTATGAATCAATTGCCAAAGGAAACTTTACTTGAAACAACGTACATCCTGAGATGATATCTTTAACACTATCAAACAGCAACATCTGTCAATTTCAGGTTCTTGGAAAATGCTCAATAAGTGGATAAAAATGCCAAATTAATTCTAAACATTTAGCTTACTATGTATGAACCGTAATAATAACTTAATAAATTTATATGCTGCCCAACTCCCAGCAACTGTGGGCTACCAACTTCTAGGAAGATAGTGGTTTTTTAACAATTGTATAAAGATTATAGATGGCTGCTATTTTGCTGTAAAATCTTACCTCATACTGTCCTTGTTCATGGTAAAGTTTCCCCAAATTATAAAGACAGCTGGTAACAGAGCTCTTATGAGCATGAGGATCTTTTAAGTTTTCATCAGGAATTTCTGAACATCTCAAAAATGTCTTCTTGGCTTCCTCAGCCTTGCCCTGATTCATTAAGATGATACCAGTATTTAAATAGGCAGCTGAAAAAAAGAAAGGGAAATGTAGCTATTGCACATTCATCTATGATCCCATTATACTTGAAGTTATTTAAAATCAGAAAAATAGATAACTACAGGTTGACAGTGACTGGCCCTTCATTTTTAACCTTGTTATGATTGAATTATCTTTTATCAAAGCTATAGATTATCCATTCTAATTCTACAGCAATCAAGATTCCCTGTGTAAGATATTGGTATCTTTAATAATTGCCATAGGAAATAGACTGCTAATTAAATAAAGAAAAAGCGAATTCTATCACAACAGAACATTAAAACTGGAAATTCATTAGAATTAATTGGAAAGTCAACTAAGGTAATTTCTTCTCTAATGTGCAATGCTTCTTTAGAATAATTTTGCTATAATCATAAAATGTGGTAAAATACTCCAATTCAGTACATTTGGGAGTCTGGCATGAGTCAGTAGAAACAATAACTGCTCTCCAAGTGAACATGGTAATCTCATAGTAATTAAAGCGTTTTGCATCTGAGGCAGAGTAATTTAAGTTACTTTATTGTCTGAGTGTGTTATCTGCAGTGCTCTCTTTCTAGACGAGGAAATGTTAGACTCTCTCATCAATTTTCATTTAAACTTAAGACCCAATTAAAGTAAATTAAGTAGAAATCACAGGCTTTAAATTTTGCAAAGAGAAGATTGGGAAACTCCTCATACACTCACAGGACTTTCAAACATCAGAAGATTCCACATGTAAGAACACACATACAAGGCCTTGACGTGACATGTTGTACGAATGTTCTATTTCTCTTCACCTATAATCTAACATCCTGGTTTAGCTACTGATCATGCCATGAAAAAGTTGGTAAGCAGATGAAGGAAATGACACATTCCATTTAAAAAATTGTTTGAAGAAGTCCTGGAACCCTAAATTGCTTCTTAAACTTGCCTTCTCAGCGCAGTCTGCATCAGATTTCATCTGATTTAAATCCTGCTTTCAGAGATCTACCCCATTCCTCTCCACCTGACAGAGGTGGACCTTCAACTCTATGTGACCCCTCTGTCAAACAGCTCATTTCTCTCCTTATTGCCATAAATTTGAACACATTCCAGCTTACTTCATCTCAAACTCAAACTGAAACATTTTACTTTGGCAACTAAGGCAGAAAACCTCACTAACATGTTTGCCTAACAATAAAATAAATAGTGTACAGCCCTTTGATAACATCCTTTGATCAACTACTGTATTTTACCATTGTACAGTCTGCATTATGGTAAGGATGGCCCAGGTCTTGTCAAATACATTGAAACAAACCAGGCTAATGTTTGTCATATTCAACAGAATTAAACACAACTTACAAATTTTCTTTCTAATAGTTTTATTTATCATACAACACAAAAGGGAAAAAAAGTGTATTTAAAAATAACAGGCATGCAACTTTACTTACAGGCTAAAGTAGGTCTGCTTCCAATAGCCAATTTATAGTAATACAATGCTTCTGAAAACCTGTTGTTCTCCTGCAATAATAATCCCCTGCATTTAGCAGAGAAATGAAGAAGAAAAAAGATATTTGTTGAAAATAAAAATTTAATTATGAAAAGCAAAATATCAAGAAACATATTTACAGACAATATGTTTGACGAAGGGAGGGAGGGAGGGAAAAGCAAGCTACAGATTTTGCGATATGGCTTTCTAAATAAGAAGCGAGGGTTATTTTAAAAGAAGGAAACATGAGCAAGAATCATTTTTGTCCTCCAAAAGTAGATAAATTATGCTATGCAGACTTCTGCTTCCTTGAAAAGAATCTAGAAAAGGGTCCCTCTTTTTCTTTCGTTAAGAGAAAAAAGGAATTATACAAAATTCATGATATTTTATTAAAACAGATGTCTTTTCATTTAGATGAGAGAAACTGCCACAATCTGCATATTATATAGGAGGAATAGATAAGAATCACCCTCTATGAGCTTGGTAAGAGAAGCAAGTTATTCCTTTCTTATAGAAAAGTAATTTTACCAAATTATTTCAGATAGATCTTTGAAATTTTTTAGGGGTTATACCTCTTGGTATAAAATTTGAAACCACCAATTTTCAAAATAAAACCTAATATGAAGACTTGGTAGCACATATCTACCTTTATAGTACAACACTAAAGAGACAGCCAGAATGCCATAAAAAGAGAGGGGAAGGGGGGAAATTTTACCAGAAATATTTAACAAGGAAAATGTTTGCTGGTTTAAGCAAATAAAAATGGTTGGCATACCATTTCTTTGTTTGAAATTTGTTTATGCTCCAAGACCAATAATTAAAAATACATCAAATTCAGCAGATAAAACATGTATTTTTAAAAAAAAAGAAAAGTGAAAGATCAGGCTGAAGCAACCAGTAAATCATGAAGAGAACATGATATGGCTTCTATAAAAATGCTGCAATGTTCTTGGCGATATCAAAAAATCATTTCAAAGAAGATTGGTATCTTATACACAAAGAAGGAATCAAATTTTCTCAGTAGGTAGTTTAAGATCTCTTCACCATTGTGTATAAAGTATATACAATCCATAAATATAGGATGTCCCCAATTTATGACCATTTGTTTAGTGATTGATCAAAGCAACGATGGTGTTAAAAAAGTTACTTGTCACCAATCCTTGCATTTACGACTGCTGCAGCATCCCTGCAGCTCCTCACCGAAGGCGGCTCGCCGCCAATGCAGGAGGAGGCCAGGCAGTCAATACAGAGGCCTCCAGTTCCTGCTGAAGTCAGATTCGAACTTTGAAGCTGAATTCCTCTTCTCCCCTGGA
>JANHZU010004584.1:267333-283220 GCA_032468055.1 Acrochordus granulatus
TGATTTATAATTGAACTGTATTAATGAGACAACAAGAAACAGATAAAGGACATTTAAACTGAGCTTCTCCAATAAAGTATCTGCCTTTTTATTTTTTTAAAAAATATCCCTTTATTATTTTTATAAATAACTCAAGGTGATGAACATATCAAATATTCCTTCCTCCTCCTATTTTCCCCACAACAAGAACCCTGTGAGATTAGTGGGGCTGAGACAGAGTGACTAAATGTGAGCAAGGAATTGACCTTGCTTATTTAGTCAAAGCTACTGAAAATGTACATGTGATAAAGTATTTTGAGTATCTAGCCCAAATAAATTGAAAATCTGACTCTAATGTAGGCTATCTGACCTCTGCATACATTATCAACTCTATATTCAAGGATAAACAGCAAACCTGGAAAAAGGAGAAAAATTCTGCTGTTGCCTTCTGGAAAAAAATATTTCACCAATCCAAAGTCATACAATCTGTAAACTAATAGTGTAAACTCTATGGACATCTACTCAGAAATAAGCTCTTTTTTGCATTTGAAAGGGTTACTTCCCAGTTGTAGAAGAAATAGGCAGGAACAATTAATCAGTTAGTTTGAATCTTCGCACCTGGGTCTGGCCTTTCACCCAGATTAATATCAGATGTGAAAGACCAGACCCAGGCACCAAAATTCAAACTAACTAATTAATTGTTCTTGCCTATTTCTTTTCCTACACAGTACTGCTATACAGAATTACACCTTAAACTTTATTAACAATTCTATAAATAAGATTTCTTTTTTTTGTATTGGTACTAGAAGGAATTATTCTGATCAGATCATAAATGAGTCTGGCTTATGTTCTTTGTGGGACATAAAAGATAGCACAGAAATACTGAATGATGTCTGAAGCAAAAACATACATATTTGATCCAGATATGAAATGAAACAGGGCAAGGGAAGGAGAAGAAAGGGATTAGAGATGTGAGTAGGTCTGGTGTGATATGACACAATAGGATAGTAGCAGTGGCAGTGGAAATGAAGCGTGGACAGAAGGAAGAAAAGGCAATGATAAGGTCAGGTGACAAGTGGGGTTAGTGGCATATGAAATGTTGAGGGAAGGAGAGAGAGGGCACAAGTCTCTAACCTTTGTCTTGTAAAATCACTCCTGGATCCCTGGGGATCCCTGAAACTGAGATCAGCAAAAATGCTGCATGTTTCATTTCTACTGAATTCTAGCCTAACTGGAACAGTATAGCAGAAATTCCAGAATACAATATGCTTATTTCAGGTTCAGAACAAAAACACCCTAGTCTAGAAGACCTTTTACAAGTTTCTCTAGTACAGAATCCACTAGGTAGACTAGTTATTTCAATTAAAATTGTATTTCTGCATACAGAGAACAACAGCACTGTCTTAAAAGGACAATGTACAAGTGAAATCATTTTCTGCAGTAATAGCATCAAGTAACAAATCAAGCTGAGGAGTGCAAAAATCTTATTTTAATTGGATCAGACAGTCTAAAGAAGTTGCCTGGGAAAATATTTTAAGCTACTCTTCCAATACAAACTTTCCAGTCCTGCACTTCTATTTCTGTGGCCACCAATTCAGGTTAGAGCAGACCTGTGTAAACTGAAGCCTGCCAAATCAAATGCAGCCCACCTGCAATGTATGACAACATTCCAAATTGCAAAAAAAAAAAACCCTTCTTATTTTTGTGCCTGTTTTGAAACTGTGATTAATTCATATGTTATGAATTAATTCTGGTTAGTTGGATCTTCCATTTAAATCAATCTTAAATGGATCTTCCATTTACCCAGTTTACTGACAAAGGTCATTAAGAAGCAATCTATATCATTGTTGTTCTTCCTACTACCACTAGATGTCATCATTACTGCCTTGTAAACTGAAGACAAAAATATGATTGAGACACGAAAAACGCTTTATACAGCTAGAAAGTTTATACTGTATTATTCACATCTATCAACTGCAGTTACACTTAAGAATACAACCTTAAGAATAGAAATAAAAAATGCAATAATTTTCTATTTGTTAAAAATAATGCCTAAATGCAAATACAAGGAACAATACAAATTTAAATGTTAATTTTTACATGAAATACATCATAGATGACAAAAAGCTTCCAGAATTCCCTCGATTTAATCATGAGATGGATTCTATTTCTTTTCCTATTTTTTAAAGAAAATTCATTGAGAATACAGCAACAGTGCCTAGTGGTACCCATTTTACATCAACAGCAGGTCAGGGAGCAAGTGTGAAAGGGGTTGCCAACAGATGAAGTAAGGTGGGCTGCGAAGACTGTAAGGACTGAGGCAGTGCCACGGTGCACTGGCAAGAGTCGTTTGATGCTGGGTAGTGGTGACTGGGCGGCCACTGAATATTCCGAACTGCTAAAGCAGCTGTGTGGGCATCCAGAAACTCTTGGACCAAGACTGGGGGCTGAATTAGGGCACTGCCAAGGGGAGGGTGGGGTGGGCCCGGAACATTGGATTGTGTTGTTAGTGTGTAGGATGGGTTCTCCCCTCTGAGTGAGAGACAGAGGAGGGTGGAGTGAATGGACCACATCACTGACGAGTGAGAGGGGCAATCTGGGGGTTGTTTGGATGTGGGGAGGTGGACTGGTGGGGAGGGAGGGCCTCACTGACACTGAGAACGGCAGATATAGCACCATGGTTGAGCCCATTCCTCCAAATTCAACCACCAAAAAATATGATTTTGGGATATTGGAGGATGGTGAAGCTTTCCATCCTAGTGTTGGGAGACAAGGGTGTGGGGAGATCACCTTGGGGGATTTAGGGCAGGCAAGATGATTCCGGTGGTGATGAGTAGGGGTTGAGTAGGAGCCAGAGGGCAAGCTGTTCCAGGGGAATATACCCCTGGTGCTTAATACTGGTGGCATGTTCTGGCCTCTGAGCTCATTCCCAGTGCCTGGACAGCAGGCTTTCAGAGGCCCTGAAGCCTGGCTGCTACTGATGAATGCCAGGTCTGTAAATAATAAGGCTCTCCTCATTTGCAACCTGATTAGGGATGAGCAAGCAGACCTGGCATGCATAATTGAGACCTAGCTGACACCAGAAGAGGGGTGCTCCTATGTCCAACTGATTTAGGGACTGGCACCAGCCGAGACCTCAGGGTGCGGGGAGTAGCTATTGTTATGTGGGAATCTCTTGTTGCTTCCAGGGGCCATGCTCCAGACATATCTGACTGTTTTTGAGATTGGGTTCATGGGCTCAACTGAGATTGCTGCTTCTGTACCAGTCTCCCTGCTGCATAGCAACATCCCTGCCTGAGGTCATCTCAGGATTGGCGGTAGAATTCCCCAGACTGATGGTACTGGGTGACTTCAACTTGCCATCCCTGGATTTAACCTCAGAAACAGCTCAGGAGTTCATGTCCCAGGTTACTCAAGGCCTGACTTGAGACAGTGGCTACATGCCTGACATGATCTTTGTGTTGGAGCAAATGGCAACATATCCCTTTTGTCATGGTCAGATCATACCCTGGTAGCAATGAGATTCTCCTGTGTTACCCCCCTTCACAGGGAGGTGGGATTGATTCAAATGGTCACCCTCAACAACTGAAGGATGCAGGTGAGTTCCAAAGGAAACGGGGGGATATCCTGGAGGCCTTGCTGCATGGCTCTGCTGAAGCCCTGACCATAGCCTGGAATCAAAAGGCAGCCATAACTTTACATAGGATTGTGCCCATGTGGCATCTCTTGACCCCTTGGGCCTACCACTCCCCATGGTTTACTGAGGAGCTGCAGGTTTTGAAAGGATCAAGAGTGCTTCTTGGAGTAGTGCTGGAGGAAGATGAAAAGCAAGTCTGACCCAACACAGGTCAGAGCCACTATTAAAGGCCTACGTTGTAGCAATAAAAATGGTGAAGAAATGTTACTTCTCTGCTCTTATTGCATCTGCAGAGTAATAATAAATCAGTTGGACATAGGAGCACCCCTCTTCTGGTGTCAGCTAGGTCTCAATTATGCATGCCAGGTCTGCTTGCTCATCCCTAATCAGGTTGCAAATGAGGAGAGCCTTATTATCATCCAGCTGCCCTGTTTAGAGTTACCCAGTCCCCAATGGGTTCAGCCCTCCCTACCCGTGCTGGCATTAAGGGCTTTCTTCAGATCCCGTCAACTAGGGAATTTTGACTGATGGGAGTCCGGAAGACAGGCCTTTTTTGCCGTGGCACCCATCCTTTGGAACAGCATTCCTCATGAGCTAAGACTGGCCTTCCAATAAAGCTTGAAAACATGGCTTTGTAGATTGGACTAGGAGCTAGGGAGCCATATGTCTTCAATAAGGTGGCTATTTGATTAGCCGGTCCTGCTTTCCTTCTGTATCCCACCTTGCTTCTCTTAATCTCTTATTTTATTTCTATTTTTATCTTATTATATGATTGTACACTTTTATAGCTATTTTAGTGTAAACCACCCAGAGATAATTTGCAACTAGGGCGGGCAAAGAAATTTAATAAATAAATAAGTGAATAAATAAATAAATCTAAATCTCCAGTTTGGAAACTGAATTTGTTTACTGGCCTCCATAAACTGACATTTAACAATTATCTGTATATGAATATCCATGTATCTTCAAATCTTTGATGGAATTATACAGATCTGTTTGTATTGCCTTCTCAACTCGGACATGTCCACCTATTTACTGAAGAAATGAAAATGATAAAAACCTAACCTGAAATTTTGCTTTTAGTTGATTATTTTCAGCCTCCTTTCTCTCTATCTGACACTGCAGATGAGTCTGTATTGCTTGTATTGCTTCAGAATGACAAACTGCTTTTTGCAGATTAGCCTAAAATATGAAAGAAAAGTCCAAATAAGTTTCAAAAAGCTATATAAAACCAACATTTTTTTAAGAGATGAATGAAGAAAATGTGCAAATGTGGCCTTCCAAATGTGCAAATGCTGAATTACAAACAACTACATTAGGCACATTAGTTTTGGGTATGCTTAAATTTTAATTAAATGCCTATGTGTGCTCCCCATCCTTGCACTATTTAATCAGTTTAAATGCTTACATTGTATGAAGCATTTGATTGTATTATAATGAAGCAAGTGTTTCAATTATTTGAACCAGATTTTTTTTAATTTATAAACTACATATTTTAAAAAGAAAAAAAATACAAAATACAAAAATAGGCAAGAGATTAAAATCAAATATAAACAGTAGAATATAGGAAAATAGACAACAAATTAAAATATGTATTGGAATATGAATATATTCCAATACATCATTAAAATCTTGTAACATTTTAAGATATTTCATATCCATTCAAAACATATCTCTTAAACTTTAAAGGTATTTGGTTAACAGAACTGGAGTCATTAAAAAGATTATGGATGATATGTCAAAATATAAAGTCAAAATACAAATTTTATTTATAAAAATGTAGTCTAAAAATGGTTTCCAAATAAAGTTGAATTCTACATGAGATTTATTTTTTTTAAATGAAAAACAGTATTCCAGACAATTTGGTTAGCCATTCTTCCATAGAGGGGATGAAAAATAGTTTTTAACAAAAAAATATTACATTAACATATTCAAAGCCAAATCAGTGTATTTTGAATGAATCTCTCAGTTAATGAAGTGTAATAAAATATATCAGGATGAAACAGAATTACAAGTTTCAAAATATGTTCCATTCTGTAATGGATTATTTTCCAGTGTTGTTGAGCTTTACATGTTGCCACCACAACAGGGTGAACCCTTTTCTAAATTACTGGGGGGGGTTTTCTGTGAATATTCTACTTTTTTCAGTAATGCATAGCTTCATAAAATTTTCCAATCACTTGAGGTAGAAAGATTTCACCCTCATCTTTCATGATGCAGTGCTGGAGCTTTTCTTTCAAAAGGGAAAAAAGCACAGGGAAAATAGGAAGCTCAGGAAAAGAAAAATAATAATTAAACAGGGAAAAAACTTTTTTCTTATTTTGAGTCTTCTGCTTGCAAGACAAGAATTGTAACCGTTAGCAATTAACTACATTCATAGTAAAGGAATTTTAAAATGCATTAGAGATCATGGTAAGCATGAAGGGGGGATTTTTCCTTGTATGTACTTAGTTAACCACTTCAAAAACTAATGTGTACTTTCTTAAATGGATAAAGTGCTGGAGGTAATATGATGTGGAAAACTACTTCAGAAGTAGGATAAAAAGGATGTTTGGATGTAAAGTAAGATATTAATGGAAGGCAAGACAATTTATTTGTCCTCAGAAACCAATATTGGCCCATTCAGATCTGCACTGAAGATCAACCCAACATTGTACTGTTATGCTTTTACTCCATTTTCTCTTCCAAAGGAATTCTCAAAGCAGCTAGCAATCACATATGAAAATAAATGCAGGAGCAAAGAAAAAAGGTTGCTTGAAACTTGAATCATAAGAAATGTCAATAAAAGTGCAGAATCCAAGAAAAAATGAATTACATCAATTGTTTATAAGCATTAAATCAGCATAAATTCCTATTGCATAAATGTTAAATTAATAACAGTAGAAATAAAATGCAGCAGTATATTGATCGAAAATAGAACTCTCATGTTCCCAGATAGATGAAAATTTAATTCACTACAATTTATTTCCAGGGACACGGATATGAGATTGCAGTTTAAAACAGGCAAATCCATCTTGTGGCCAAAAGATTTCAAAAGTAATGGGACTATCATAAGGCCTATAAGCAGGTACATCATCTTCTTATATGGATACAAATGTAAAAAAAAGTCTTGAGGAAAATGCTTACTTTTTCTTGTTGAAGTTGAGTTGAAAGCTCTAAAATATACTTCTCTTTTTGAATCACTTCATTTCTGAGTCTCTTCAGACATAGAGAAAAAAAGACTCAGTTTCAGGAGAAGAGAAATATATGAGACTGTTACTTTTAGATGAATTCTATCCTTACTTATAAGTATAATGACTAACATTCACTGTCATTCGCATAGCAAATGGACAATATTTATTATTTAAGCATGTTTGATTTCCCCCTCTCAAGTACTGAAATGAGGCAATTTGGCCTAGTGGTTAAGGCCCCAGACTAGAAAACAGGAGACCATGAATTCTAACCCTGCCTTAGGCATAAACCAGAGTGACTTTGTGCCAGTCACTCTCTCTTAGCCCTAAGAAGAAGGTAATGGCCAACCACTTCAGAAAAATCTTGCTCCCCCAAAAACCTTTCAGTGACTTGTCCAGGTAGTTGCCAGAGTCAAAACTGACTGAAAAGCACATGTGCACGCAGACACATACACACACACAAGTACTGAAAGGACAGCAGATAGCAAGTGAATTCTGTATCAGTGGCATCACAAAGGAGCCGAAAAAACAAACACAGAAGGTGGTGACCACCACCATCCTATTTTTATGCATATGTCTGTAAAAGGAGTGAGGCTACAGGGGTGCAGCTGCATCTGCCATGTTGCCTCTTCTTCCTCTGTCGCAGATGGATGCTTTTGTTTGACACATAACCTAATAATTTAACTGCTTCCCCATCCAACACATTTCCTACATGCAATGACAGACATCTTCTCAAAACCAATTTTATGTTTAAGATATTAACACCCACTATTTACTCCCCATTTATTCAAGTTGTATTTCTTACTAATTGTTTGGGATTCTCTAACCCAAAATGTCTATTTTAACTGTAGACTGATGAATCTAAACATAGGCTGTTATTTGTTATGAGTGTAGCTTCGGGTATTGTTCATTTAAGAGTTTTGCTATGAAAAAATCAAAAAGCTTTCCCACATTTAAAGAAATATGAAAGGAAAAATAATTTGTTCTCTAATTTTTCCAGCTCTTAAAAAAATGGAGACTTTCATGCCTTGACTCTTCTATATAAAACAATGCTTGTGACCCAATCCAAGCATCAAATAAGATAAGCAGCTTTTATTTTCTAACCAATTCAGCTTCTTGGTCTTGCAGGAAAGCTGAGTAGGCATAAATGTACTAAATGTGCCAAGCTTTGGAGTTGTTACAGAGGACCTTTAAACTAGAACAAGTATATGATTGTTCACTTAATTATTTTCTCCTTGTATCACTCTGAAAATAATAATTTAATAACAAGTTTGATAAAGATTTTAAAGAAATGGCCTTGGAGTATCAGGTTGTGCAACCTTGCGTGAGGCCAATATTCCAACTTGTCCACTTCCTTATCTCACTGGTACCTAACCAGGCAGGCAATCTCTAGAATGGCTGATTGAATTATGTTTTTCTAAAAGCTTCACTGCTTCATACATCTTGTTGCAAATTCTCTGCGCTCTGTTCAAGGAATTCTGCCAAATTATTTTTTTACAATTATATGTAACAAAGATATTGTAGGAAAAAAGTCAGGAATTCAGTAGCATCTTTTCCAGCTAACCAATTTAAATAAAAATATAAGCTCTGATTTGATTCACCCCACATCTGATAAAGTGAGCTGCATCTCACAAAAGCTTTTGCCTTTTAACAAAATTGGTTAGTTGAAAAGATACTACCAGATTCCTTCTAAAAAGAGTAACAATCAAAGCAAAAAGTTATCCTTTTTATTCCCTTTGCAGGTGCTTAATATATTTTCAAGAAATGGAGATTTTACCTGATAAGAAGATATACTTATACCAGAAAACAAAACTTACTTTAACATCCATTTCACTTTCTGATAAAGTCTGATCCAAATATTTTGTTTCTTCACTGAGAATCTAAAATTAAAAGAAATGGAATCAAATTGCTTCATTGTCATTTAAAAACATATACTCCATCATATTTGATGTGCTTCCTGCAACATCAAACTCCCCATCTTCCAGAGTAGTCTTTCTTGTGAATTTTCCAGAGCTGCATAGTCAAACTTGATGGATGGATGGGTACCTCCTTCAAGGGGGAAGCCAGCCAGCAGCGACGGAGCAGCAAGTTGGCGTTGGACTCGCCAATCCCAGGGGCGGAGCAGGAGCCTTGGAGGATGCCCCGGATGTGAAGATCGCCGGCCAGCCGAGGGGGGCAGGATTAATAAGTAATGTATAATCTCTAATCTTTGGAAACCACCAAGAGTCTTCGGAAATTGGCAGCACAGAAATGTGATTGATTGATAAATAAATTACAATTTCCAGCATAGGCAACGATAAAGAATGCCAGAAGCTGCAGATTTGCTACATTTGGAAAGTCAATGATTACCCATTTCTAATAAAAGTATAAGTATGTGCAATATTTATGCCTAATTTAGAGTTAAAAGTAAAGTAACAAATATAATAAATACAGTTATAGAACTCATAAAAAAGAACTCCCAAAAATCTGTATTTTGTTACTAACTTCTGCATTCATTTTTTTTCCCTTGAGATTGGAGAGGCACACAGTATTTTAGGGCAAAAATCTAACACTTGATGTTTTGTCTACAAACAGCTATTTTGCTAGAATAGGAACTTTTTTTCCTTCAGTTAAGGGAATACTAATAGAAGTATTTTTTTATTTATATCCTGCCTTTATGATTGTTTATAAATAACTCAAGGTGGCAAACATGCCTAACTCTCCTTCCTCCTCCTATTTTCCCCACAGTGACAACCCTTTAAAATAGGTTAGGCTGAAATAGAGCGACTGGCCCAAAGTCACCCAGCTGGGCTAATAATGCAGGACTAGAACTCGTGGTCTCCTGGTTCCTAGGCCAGCACCTCAACCATTAGGCCAAACTGCAGATTTATTTCACGAAAGCTTGATAGTCTGAAAGCCATCAGAAGGAAGATATGCCAGAATAGAATTTTTATTTGTAGATGGATCTAATTCCTAAATTACTCTATGATCAAGTGACTTCTTCACATATGCAAAGCAACAGAAATTTAGGAACAGGATACTAAACCTGAAAGTATGTCACTCATTATTCTGGTAAGTAATAGACAAGTGGTATCTAAGTTACATTTCTCTGTAAATATTCAACTTCCTTTGCCAATTGTTAAGTCAAAACAATTACAAATATTTAATTCCTTTTTAATTCATGTTAAACTTAATCACAGTTATTTATATATTTCTTACTTCTTTTTCCTTGCTTGACCTTAATAGCCACTTTAACAGTCCCTTCATTTTTTGGATAGCTTCTAGTTCCATTATCAGCAAGTCCTCTTGCATAGAAATTGCTGCTTCATCTGAAGCAGAAATACAATAAGCCTAAAAAAAATGATTACATTGGTTTCTGAAGTCCCTATTTTTATGTCAGTTTCACTGTTAAGATTACTGTTTTAAAATAAGCCATCTTGAAAAACAGGCAATTACATTACAGTGGAACCTTATAAGACAAGCATCTCACAAGACGAGCAAAAACAATTAATAAAATTTATTCTGCTAGACGAGCAGCAACTCACAAGACAAGCAAACTTCATGCAATAAGTCATAAGTCAGCATGCTCTGTATTTCCCATTCACGCTGCCACGTGGTTTACTCTGTTACTGTGTGTGTGCTGTACTGTGAGCGCATGTATATGTGGGAAGCCCTTGAAGAAGTGCAAAATGAAAGGCAAAAAGAAGGCGGCAATTCAGGTAGACCAGTAAATCATCGAGAAGCACAAGAGAGGTGTGTGTGTGTGACTAACCTTGCCAGAATGTACGCATCATCCTGATTGCAAGATGACCACCGTGTGATGAGCTCGCACAGGAAATCTCACAATGGAGCCGACAGTTCTCCTCCCTCGCTGCGTAAACAGCATAAATTAAGTGAAAGGTGTTCAAGAGAAGGAACTCTCAAGACTTCAGATTCTCTCTCCAGGCAGTCCCCTCCCCCTCCTCTCTCTCATGCCAGCCAGGATTGTTCTCACAAAATAAAGCAGAAATTCCAAGCCCGACCCCTGCTGCCTGTCTCTTCTCCCCTCACAGTACAGAGGCAAGAAAAATTTCCAAACTGCCCACAAAAGATGCCTGGAAAGGCGTTGCTGAGGGAAAAGGCAGTTTTGCCTCAGCAGCGGATCCTCTGAGCCAGCAGGGGGCGCCAGACAGCAGCTGGCCTAGCAGCAGCCTAGAAGCAGATCCATAAGTGCTGGCTAATTTGTTCTATTTCTGCTTTATATTGTGTGTTAATCGTTATTACTTGTTTCAGATGTTAGGGACAAAAATTTCTACATCAAATTCCATTGAAAATGATTTTTTTGTGAACATTTTGGGGGGCGTGGAACAGATCATCCAATTTTCCATTGTTTCCAATGGGAAACCTTGTTTCACTGTAAGAGCATTTCGCACTAAGAGCATCCTTCTGGAATGGATTAGTCTCGTCTTATGAGGCTCCACTGTATATAAATACAAGAACAGCTTGCTACAACGCATATGGCTACTAGAGTAATTTTAAAAACTTTTTAACAAAATTCAAATTAGAGATAGACTGCTAATCTGAATTACTGTCAATAATATTCAATATCTGTATTGGCTTTTCACAAACAAATCATAAACTTATCCAGGTTTGAGTATCTTTTTTTAAATACAACCCAAGCTTTGAATTTTTTTGCAAACTCTTGGACTGAACTGAACACTGAAATATTCCTTGACTTTCTAAATTTAATCAAGGGATAGTAGACAAAGTAAGTAAGCCCATTTCCATGATCAGAATTCTGCTCATAATTCTTATGATTAGCAGTTCACCTGATTCAGCATCATTTATGGCTAGCTTACTGAACTTACTTTAGTAATTCTAACAAGACTTTCTTTAAACAATGGCAAAAACATTTCTGCTGCATCAGCTGCCAGTTCTGCTTCATGAAGCATTTCCTGAAAAGCAATTTTGTCTTTCATAGCATCTTCCCACAACCTAATCATAAAAAATAATACAAACAGAAAATAAATGCATATGGTGTTATAAAATATACAAAACCTGCTTACATAACTCTTTGTTTATTCTAATTAAAATGTACATGCTTAGACAGGATTTCTTGAATAAATTGCAATGTATTAAATAGTGAGTACAGAGGAAAGACTGACAGAGCTATCAAAAAGAAGGTCAGGGAATGGCTAAGAGAGCATTACTATATTTTTTTCCAAATACCCTCCTTGCATGAATCCATAGCACTTTTGCATTCCTGCTATAAACTACTGTTTATAAAGCACAGTGACTGGGTTCATACAGCATACAATGCCAAAAGCAAATCACCTGGGATGTCTGAATCCATTGAAATGTAACTGCTGTAGGATTACTTAATCTGAACATTATTTTTTTATTTAAAAAAAAGATACCGGTTTTAGTTATTCTAAGCATTTAAACCAAATATTTTAATTAGCTGATTCCATTATGCACTCTTTTATAAATCTGTCACTTCCAACATCGATAGGTACCTAAAAAATGACAAGAAATCTGTGGGACTCTTGATATTCTCTGAACTGGTTTTTGTCTTGCAGACTTTTCAGTACCAGATTAGATTGTATCAATGATCCTTTGTCATAAGGGAAGTGAACTTTAGTAGCACACAAGCAGCTTTCATGTTATTTTCTAAATGTCAGGTATATGTTTTACAGAATAACATACAGGGAACCTCGCTTTTACAATATTACTTGAGGTAATTTGAAAAATCTTTCCCCAGTCATATCTAGCCATTTCATAAGTCCAGAAGGGCAGCGTGCAGGTTGATAAGAACCAGGATAAGAGCTTTTTCTGCTGCTGCACCTGCCCAATGATTATTCCCACCATGATCCCAGGTCAAGCTGGCCCCGATCATATCAGTCTTCTGGAAAGACCTAAAGACATGGCTTTGCTATCTTGCCTGAAAATCAGATAGTGGTGTAGAGCCCATAAAATGGTTGCACTGTTCTTGAATCAACTATGCTCTCCTAGTGACTGGATTGTATCTTGTTCTGATTTAATGATTTGTAAGACTTGTACAGCTATTTTATTGGGGGGCTGGTATTATATTTTAATTGCAAGCCACCCAGAGTCATGAATGTGAGATAAACAGCTATATAAATTGAATGAACTGAATCTCAATAAACTATGTTTCCAAAGAAAGTCTTATAAAAGAAAGTTTTTATAGAAACTTTTTTATAAAAGAAAGTCTTCTTTTATAATGTTTTTTTAACAAAGTCAACTTGTAAGCAGTCAGTCTAGGAAAACTCAAGCTTTGTATCTTGATTATACAGCAAGTATTAGCCTATGGGGGGGAATCCCCAAAACCATAGATGGGTAATATATGTAAGAAGAAAGACAAAATGCTAAAAAGCACAGATACTTTCAAGCTCTGCAGAACTCAATGTTGCAAGCAAGGAACAGGGAAAAATGAAAAATCCTAAATTGTCATTTATATCAGTTTGTGGTGTACATTTCAAAGCCAGTCCCATACTGGAGTTTATAAACTCAAGACAGCTCTGTGGGAAAAAGTACTATTTTTCAATTAATCCAGCTTTCCACAATCAATATTTTGGCTGGAAATTCTTAAAATGGTAGTTGTAATAATAATGATTAAAAAACCAAATACATTCTAAAGGAAAGTATCTGAAGTACAGAATATGTCCTAAAAAACCTTCCTTTACTACCTACCTCACAGCATACCGTTTTGTTTCACTTGTGCTCAGGTTTTCTTCCAAGGAGCTATCCTGGGGTTTTGCTTTATGGGACGGCAATAGTTCTTCCATACCACTCCGATGTTTATTCATTAATCTGTTGTATGAGATCCAATTCTCCTTCAGCGAGTCTACTTCTTTTCTTTCTGGGGGCTTACAAATATTGATTTTGCTTCACTTTATTTTTCTTTCGTGCCCATATCCAATTTCTTAAGCAAATTTTACATCAAAATTATGAGTTTCAGATATTCTGATACTTCTCTCTCCTATCATAACTTATTATTAAAGTTTGTTACATTCCAAAACCAGCATATCAATAAAGCCACATTTAGCGCATATTTTATATTAAGTCAAAATAGTTGGTTATGTTGTAAAATTGCTAAAGCTACAAATAATTATTATATCAAGATTCAAAATGCCAACAGAAGAAAACTGCTATATTTTTCTATAACTTCTGTACTGAAATGATAAAAGGCAGGAAGTATGTATCTTCTATATTCTATCTGGATTTTAATAAAAGAAATAAGTAAATTTCAGACTTGACAGATTGATATCAGCCTTCCAGGTAAATCAGACAGGAAACACTGCTAGATGAGCTAAATTTACTTTATTGTAAGGCTACATTAGCAAAATTTTGCAAATCTGAAGGTACAAACTTCTTGATGTCACTTTTAGCCATTTTGATAGGTAGATGAAGCTATATTGCTTGCTGAATATCCAAATGACTTGCAGCAAATGTTACATTGTATATTCCAAAAAGAAAATGGAGTGAACTAATTCTAGATAAATTACAAAAAATAAAGCTAGTACAGGAACATGTGTGTCTTTAACCCAGCCACTGAGGTTAACCAGTATCGCCCTAGTACTGGTCCCAAGCCCGGGTAAATGGGGAGGGTTGCGTCAGGAAAGGCATCCGGCATAAAATCTATGCCGACTTAATATGTGAATAAACAAACAGATTTCCATACTGTTTGGAAACAGTATGTTTCCAGGTTACCAACAACCGCCAGCCATACTGTTTACCAACAGGGTTCTGCTGGAAAGTGTGCTACTGTTG
Source organism: Acrochordus granulatus (assembly GCA_032468055.1). Classification (NCBI taxonomy): domain Eukaryota; kingdom Metazoa; phylum Chordata; class Lepidosauria; order Squamata; family Acrochordidae; genus Acrochordus; species Acrochordus granulatus. The sequence goes on from JANHZU010004584.1 coordinate 281,869, forward strand.
GACAAAGGAGGAGGAGGAGAGGGGGTAGCCATGCCCGGAGAAAGCAGGAGAGGATAAAGGGTAGAAGTATGGAGGTGAGAGTAGGAACCTAAATGTTGGTACTATTATGACAAGTAAAGGAAGAGAACTGGCTGATATGATGGAGCAGAGAAAGGTAGATATACTGTGTGTCCAAGAGACTAAGTGGAAGGGAAGTAAGGTGAGGAACATTGGAGGTGGGTTCAAGCTGTTCTACCATGGCACAGATAGAAAGAGAAAGGAATAATAACAAAGGAAGAGCTCAGCAAGAATGTATGAGAAGTGAAGAGAGTGACCGATAGTATCATGAGTGTGAAACTGGAAAGTGAAGGGGTAGTGACAAAGGTCATCAGTGTATATGGCCCGCAAGTCAGGTGTGAGGTTGATGAGAAAGAAGAATTTTGGAGTAAGTTGGACAAAGTGGTATGCATACCCAGAGAAGATAGTGATTGGAGCACACTGCAATGGACATGTTGGTGAAGGGAACACTGGTGATGAGGAGGTAATGGGTAGGTATGGTATCAGGGCAGATGGTAGTGGATTTCACAAAAAGAATGGAAATGGAAGTGGCAAACATATTTTAAGAAGGACAAGCACAGGGTGATATATAAAAGTGGAGGAAGATACACACAGGTGGACTACATTTTATGCAGGAGATGCAGTCTGAAAGAGATCAGAGACTGTAAAGTGGTGGCAGGAGAATGTGTGGTTAGACATCATAGAATGGTGGTCTGCAAGATGATCCTAGAAGCGAGAAGGAAGAGAGTGAGGACTGTACCAAAAATCAGATGGTGGAAACTGAAAGAGGAAGAATTTTGTGAGAAATTTAGAAGAAGGTGAGTCAGATCCTGAGCATCAATAAGGAGGTGTGGGATGACTGGGCAACTATTGCTGAAGCAGTGAGGGAGACAGCTAGGAAGGTTCTTGGTATGACATCTGGAAAGAGTAAGGGAGACAAAGGGACGGTGGTGGAATGAAGAAGTTCAAGAAAGTATAAGAGGAAAGAGACAGGTGAAGAAAAATTGGGATAGCAAGAGAAATGAGGAAAGCAGACATGATTATAAGGAGATGGAAAACAGAGTGAAGAGAGAAGTGGCAAAGGAAAAGGCAAATGATGAGATGTATGAGAAGCTGAACTCAAAGGAAGGAGAAAAGATCATGTATCGACTGGTCAGAAAGAGAAATAGAGTGGAGAGGGATGTGCTGCCAGTTAGGGTGGTAAAAGATGTGGATGGAAATGTGCTGACAAACCAAGAAAGTGTTTTAGGTAGGTGGAAGGACTACTTTGATGAACTGATGAATGTAGAAAATGAGAGAGAGAGGAGGTTAGATGA
>JANHZU010004584.1:283320-293605 GCA_032468055.1 Acrochordus granulatus
GAAGAGAGTGAGGACTGTACCCAAAATCAGATGGTGGAAACTGAAAGAGGAAGAATTTTGTGTGAAATTTAGGAAGATGAGTCAGATCCTGAGCATCAATAAGGAGGCATGGGATGTAAAGGTGACCCTGCCAGTCGTGACTGACTCTAGGATGTGGTGCTCATCCCCATTTCCAAGCCGAAGTGCCAGTGTTTGTCTTGGGACAAACTTCCGTGGTCATATGGCCGGCATGACTAGATGCCATAGGCGCATAGACACTGTTACCTTCCTGCCGGAAGGGGTGGTATCTGTTTATCTACTTGCGTTTGCACGCTTTCGAACCACTAGGTTGGCAAGAGCTGAGGCGAAATAGCAGGAGCTCACCCTGCTGCACGGCAACGCCGGGTCTTGAACTCGGGCTGCCGACCTTCCATCCTGAAAACTGTTCTCTTAACCACTTGCACCACCGCACCTCAAGACTCAACTACCTGGGTGATGAGTAGAAGAGGTCACCATCTTGTCCAACTTCAGCAGGAAAGTATCTTGGTCTTGTCCTAATACAAGACTCTCCTTTGGGAGCAGAAATATATATTTCCAAAAGATTATCTGAATCCTATGCTCTAAGCATGTTCTTATATCAGAATTTGATGACAATTCACAGTATATTTTTCTGAGTTTGGAAAATTATCCTGAAGTATAATAGTATCCTTAATAAATTGAGAGGTGCACCACACAACTCCCTACACACATATACACCCCATTGTTTATATGACTTAGAATCTTTTTACATTGCGATTTCTCCTCATAAACATGCCATAAGGTCAAAAATATCCAAACAATATAAAAATGGGAATACGCGCGCGCGCGCGCACACACACACACACACATCTGATGATGTTACGTAATTTGGTAACGAAAAGTCTGCAGGAAAACCCAGCAGCAAGCTGGCAATATATATAGATAGAATTTGGAAGTTGCGGAGTTTGTTTCTAACATTCTCGATGAAAACTGAAATTAGCACCTGTACTGAGGAAAATATATTCTACGCCTACTCCAAAACTATTTATCTAATGCAGATCTGAATATTTCTACTCCCAGTTTACAAACTGGTTGCCCCCAATTCAGATAACCTGTAATCAACACACAACAGTAAATGCTTTCCTTATCACACTCCCCACGAGCTTCTACCAGGTTTATAAACAACAAAAATATACATCCCCACCCTGAAGTGAATGAGCTAGAAAGGCCCTTACTTGAATCCCCACTTTCGCAGGCCTCGTGTCAGGAAGCAGTAATTTCCTAGCCGGGTCAGAGAGGCTCCGTGGAAAGGGACTCTCCCATCTCTGGGCAGGGAGACGACGCTCGGGGGAAAAGGAAAGGCACTCTAGACATGCTTAGAGGCATTGTGCTTTTAAGACTACAAGTCAGACTCGCGCCTAGGCGGCCTTCATCGCCCTCCATACCGGGCAATCGCGTACACAAAGGCGCAAACTGTGCGGAAAAGCTAAGAGGGGGGAAGTTTGCGCCCCAGGAGCTCCCCGAGACCAAAAATTACCTCTAAGGTCTCATGCAGCATCCGTCTCACACTTGGCCGCGACACCCGGCCTTCTCCCTCGACCCGCTTAGCGGCCTTACCCCACTGCTCCGCATTGCCGCCGCCGTCTCGGGCGGGAAAACTGAGCGCGGCTTCCCTCTCCCCCTGGCAACCATCCCAGGCGGCCCGCTCGTCTCCGCTCTGCGCATGCTCAGGAGCGGCGGGGGACGCCCAGCCTTGCCCCGAGGGGGGCTCTCCTGCCGCGGGCTCGCCTTGCGCCCACCCGTCAAGGCCACCGCTTTTGGGGGGGAGGGGTAAAGGAGCAGAAACGGTCCTTTGATTTCGGAGACTGAGGAGCGAGCCGTACGAAACAAGCGCCGGCCTGACCTGAATCGAGCGTCCTCGGGGGCTCCTTCCCTCTCTAGCCGCCACTCAGCGCCAGTCCGAAAACGAGGCTCAAGTTTCCGTCCCGGCGGGAAACACTGGGTTGTTCCGCCGGGAATTAGGAAAAAGCTCGAGGCGGAAGACGAGCCTTCGGCGACGCGGCCCTCCGCAGAGACGCGGACGGCGTTGAAGACCGCCCCGGAGAGCGACGGGAGCATCGCGGGGTGCCTGCAGCGGCCGCAAAGCGCAGCTAACCCTCCCTGCTCGGTATCCAGAACAGGCTCCCGGGATAATACACCCCTGAATAATATTATAATTGAATATCACATCATAATAAATAAGTGCGTTTATTTACGTATGCATCTTTATTCGGAAATAAACCTGATAAAATTCGAGACAGCTGGACAAATGTCAGGGCTGCCGCTGATGAAGAGCGAATCCGCACGCATCAGGTCCTGCGTTGTTGGGACTTGATCTGCCCGGCCGCTTCACTTGCATTAAAATGCTTTGTTGCGTTCACCTTCCTGATGGGTTGTTTTTTGCAGAAGACTGGGACATAATGCTTCCATAATGAGAAAGTAAGAGAGAGATTATTTTCCCTAATGCTGAGAATAGGGAAAAAAATCTCTTCTGAGTTCATGGGGATAAAACTAGACATCGGATGTATTTGCAAACTGTTTTATTATGTCCATCTGGTTAATTATTTCTGTATGAGATTACTACCATGCTGCAGTAGAATCAGATTCTCAGCTGGTTATAAGAAAGATAATATGTTAAACCCGAGTAATAAAGTACAACCCAAAAATACAGTGATATCACCAGTCTGGCAATAGGACAGGAAGACCAGAGAGGGACCTTAATGGGCAGCAGAGTGGTCAGTAAACCAAAAGGCCTCACATCTCGTCGCTATGGATCAACCTCATACACAGAGATTCACATTTTGAGGTCAGAGGACAAAAGGGATGGCCTTGAGGGACAGAAGAAAGAATCGCTGCTAAGACAAAGGATGGATAAAAGAGAACTGAATCTGGGGCAAGAATGCAAGTAAATGTCTCAGGCCAAGACGTTCTCTAGTTCTCATAAAGATAAAGGGAACAAAGGAGGAAGTGCATTCAAACTTGCAAAATTTATAATAAAAGTAGTACTAATGTACATGACATTGGATTCCTAGCCTGATCTACCCTGAAAGCCTGGCAGTCATAGGCAAGAGTTAATGCCACAACACCTCCCTAACCCTAGTGTTGAAGTGAAACAGAAACCTGTCTGAAAAAAATTCTGAAAGGATGACATCCTGACCCTCATTTAGCCAGATTTCAATGATACTAATCCACCATTAAGTCAGGAGAGGACGTGTTATTACAGGCAGGCTTGGCATTCATCAGCAACAGTTACGTTTATGAAATTATTTATGACTCTATGCACTTATTTACATGGGTTACAATTTCTCCTTTTAAGAGATGGCCTTTTTGTTCAGTGCTACACAAGGAAGAGCAGTATGTTTTGGAAGTCTCACTTTTGGTCATCTGCAATATAAAGATTAAATTCCATGTTAGAGGGCAAAAAAAAAGGGACAGGAACCTTCCACACACACGTTCTCCAAATTATTTTATTTTTATCCCGTCTTTATTATTTTTATAAATAACTCAAAAGTGGCAAACACACCTAATGCTCCTTCCTCTTCCTATCTTCCCCACAACAACAACCCTGTCAGGTGGGTTGGGCTGAGAGAGAGAGAATGGCCCAAAGTCACCCAGCCGGCTTTCGTGCCTATAGTGGATTAGAACTCACAGTTGCCTGGTTTCTTGCTTGATGCCTTTCACCACTATACTAAACTGCCTTTTATAATTATAATTATAGTGTTAATTGTTGTGATGCATTTGAGGTAACTAATTTGTGTATACTTCCAACAAATAAAGCACGGGGGGCGAGGGGACAGATTTGGTTTCTTGGATTCCAACATTTTTGTGAGGTTATCCCTGCCCAGCTGGAATCTTTTTCACCAGCCTAGTCACTCAGCAGATCGCTCCTTAGAACTTGCTTGCTTCTACTGGCTTTTCAGCTGCAGATTTCTATTCCAGCTATTCCTTGATATACACAGTATCTCTAATCTATGCAGCACAAAAACAACTCTAATGATGTCAACAACCATTTCCTCCATTGCTTGACACGTACAATTTATACACAGCTCTTCTTGTGCACCATCATGCATTCCCCCCGATTCCCCCATATGCCATCCTTGACTGGTGTGGCACCTTTCATACACCCCTGGGACCCCCATGCATTCTTCTTTATCTATTCCCCTTGCCCTACTTGATCCATATGGCATCTCCTACACATCCCCATGATCCCCACATGCCCTTCCCAACCCGCAGCGCCTTCCCACTGGGGTGTCAACATTAATATTTTTAAAACCTTGAGCAAGAAATTCCAAAATGTCCAATGCATTTCAAACTTTGTGTTTAAATTATATGTTAGGTAAAAGCTCACAGTGATCCTTATGAATAAATTCTTGCAAAGTTATTTTCAATCTTTCAGTTAGAATAGTTGTATCACACCTTTATTATTTATTAATTAGTCTCTATTTATTTATATCACACCTTTATTATTTTTACAAATAACTCCAGGTGGTGAACATATTTAACAGGTGTACTTCCTCTTATTTTTCTCACAATAACCCTGTAAGGTGAGTTGGGATGAGAGAGAGTGCCTGGGTCAAGGTCCCTGAGCTGCTTTCATGGCTAAGATGGGACTAAAACTCACAATCTCCCAGTTTTTAGCCTGTTGCCTTCACCACTAGACCAAATTGGCTCAATTCAATTCAGTTCATTATCCAGAGCTCCTATGGTAGATGCGTAACTATATAGATTTATTTAATAAAAATAAATAACAAACACATAGATATAATAAGAACTCATATCATAGAGAGCCAATCCGGTGTAGTGGTTAAAGTGCTGGCACAGAAACCAGGAGAATGTGAGTTCTAGTCCTGCCTTAGGCATGAAAGCAGGTTAATAAAGGTGGGATAAAAATCAAATAAATAATAAACAGTCTAAGCTATTGACTAAGCCAACTCTCCTCCCCACCCTCAAAATGTTCTCATTTTAATTATCTCTGCCGTGTCTCCTACAGCTGGGTGTTCCCTTCTGTCTTCACGGATCATGTCTTCAGGCCACTGCAATCCTGCTCATTTTAATCCTGCTCATTCTCTTGAGCTAGCTTTCCAAAATTCTTCTCAGTTTCTCCTCAAAAGTGAAACTTCATGCTCTTCACACACCACCTTGACTCAGTTGGCAGCATTGCTATGATATTCTTCAGATGAAATTTCATGACCTCTCCCTTTCAACTCTTCCTCATGAATAGCCTTTCTGCCATTAGAGGGCAGAACATCAACCCTGCTAGTTTCAAACACTCTTCCTTCCTTTTTTCGTTCTCATTGTCCTTACCACACCCCAAGTGGGGATTTTACATACATTTCTGAGGTAACTTTTTTCCTTGTCACCAAACTAGCTACCTTTCCCCCATTTTTGCCCTGCCCTATTATATGACCTTTAACTAAACTGAGTTAGTTAAACTATAACTTGGTGCCCACAAATCTCATTAGCAATAAGAACTTTCCTTAGGAGTCTTCCCAGTTCTTATTTTCAGAGGATTCAATTTCCTGCATCTTATGGTTAATCACTTTAATTTTTCTTGCACCTCCTTTGTGGCAACTTGGGGAGCTGCATAGTTTTCACATAATGACTAAAATGTTATTGTTGATGCTGGCCCAATTTTACACCAGGTAAAGTTAGGAAGTGCTAGACAATTGAACAACATGAAAGTTTGTCAATGAAGATTCTCATTCATCCAAGTGGAATTGTCTGGAGGTTGAGTAATGGCAACTGGACTTCTTTTGTTCCTTATCCAAGTAGCTTCCTCAGTCTGAGAAAAAGTTGGTTGGGGGACTCCATATACAGTATGTCTTCCAGGGTGGCTGAATTTTTCACCTAACCTGATAAGGCTTGTTAGATGGACAATAAAGTTACATAAGAGGATGGCCCAACACAGGAGAAGCAACACTACAGGACCAGAATCAGCAGTTTATCTTCATCTAAAAGAAAAAGGACACTCATTAGAGGAGAATAATGTTCACATTTTGAACAGAGAAGATAGATAGTTTGAGAGAAGAGTGAAAGAATCCATCTGTGCCAAAGTGGAAAATCCTTCCCTAAATAAAGATGGAGGCCTCAGACACAACTTGTCCTCCATTTTTCATGCTGCTCTTTCATTAGTCCCCAGGAAGATGTTCATTTCACAGGTTCACCAGGGAGACCACACTTAACAACTCACTTGGAAATGAGTGAGGGATTTAGGAGCTGAACATCTACATCCCAAAGACTCTCTATCTAACCACATCTCATATTGTCCATCTAATGAGACTAATCAGATTAAGTGAGAAATGCAGCCACCCTGGAAAACATATGGGTGCCCCCAACCAACTTTTTCTCAGTCTGAAGAAGCAATATGGATAAGCAGCGAAATGTCTTGAACCAAAAGAAAAGAAATCCAGTTGCCATGACTCAATCTCCAGACAACATGAAGGTTTATGTGAGTACACTAGCCAAATGGAAATTCAGTTGACTGATAAAGCAGACAGTTTTAGGAAGAAGAATATATTTTATTTGGAATGTCCAGTGTAATTGAACATGTGGTTGTCCTTGGGAACAAGGAGAAAAGATACTTATTCCCAATCAGACAAGACAGGCAGAACCCCCAATGGATTAACACTCAGAGGAAGGCACTTAGGAAGGACCTGTCCTAATTGATCAGGTGGTTAAAAGTGGCAGTGGGAAGTTTGTACCTTTAGATTTGCAAGATTTTGTTAATATAGCCTTATAGCAAAGTAGAACTAGCTCATCTAGTCAAGTTTCCTGTCTGGTTTATCTGGAGGACTGTCAGCCAGTCTGGTGGACTACCTATTCATCAACCCGTACTTACAGATAGTCCTTGACTTATAATGGACTTCCAAAAGGTATTTATGACCCAATTCTGAAGTTCGATGGCTACCCCCCATGGTCACGTGACTACATTTCAGGTGCTTGGCAACTAGTCCAATTTATAGCCATTTTCAGTGTCCCACAGTCTATATGCAGTGTCCCACAGTATACAGACCATGATTTACAATGCTTTTGCCAAAAATTGGTGTTTACTTCCGGTTATGAACAAAATTGCTCCATAGTGAACAATGGGTTTATTTAATGATGGCAGCATTCACTTAATGACAACCACAAAAAAAGATTGTAAAATTGTTCACATGATGATCTGCTTTATTATTGTCATGACTTAACAGTGATAATGGGCAGGCTCCATTATGGTTGTGAGTAGAGGACTACTTGCATTTCAATCAAGTGGCTGTTTAGAAAGAGATGTGATAACCCACTCTTTCTTGGACATTCATGAACTGTCCCTAATATCCATTAGGTAAGCAAATAATTGCTCTAGCTTTAAAATTGCAGCATAATTTTGTGAATAACCATATACTGTATATATTTCTACAGTCCTTTAGAAGGGATTGGGGATGTGCAAACCATACTTGCCCATGCCAGTTGAGTAGTTTGGAGTGGTCCACTTGTTAACTGGAAGTAGCTTGTATAATTGCAAATATGATATTTCAGACTAAAAGCTGGACAAAATATTATAAACCAATTCTGGTTTGGGAGTGCCTTCCAAAAGAAAGACAGAAAAAAAGGAAGGGAGGGAGGGAGGAAGCATGGGAGGGAGGGAGGAAGCAAGGGAGGGAGGGAGGAAGCAAGGAAAGAAAGAGAGAGAGAGAGAGAGAAAGAACCAGGAAAGGCAGTCTAAGGAATGCGACTTTCCCAAAAAGGTTTTGCATATTCCCAGAATAAATCATTAGTCATTCTCTGTCCTTTGATTTATTAAGTCCTACTATTTCCTCATTGCAGTTTTGCTATTACAGTACTTTAATACACAAAGAAAAAGAAGAAGACCCAAAAGAACTAAAAAGATAACAATAATAACAAAACATATTTACATTAAATATAGAAAAAAAATATTTTCAACAACACCGGGGTGCAGTGGCCTACCAGTTAAAATGCTGCACTTGTCAACCAGAAGATTAGCAGTCCGAGACCCAAGCAATCTCATTATTGGTGAGCTCCCATTATTCAACCCAGCTTCTGCCAATCTAGTAGTTTGAAAGCATGCAAAATGCAGTAGATAAATCAGTACCGCCTAAATTGGTGGGAAGGTAACAGTGTTCCATGTGCCTTAGTGTATAGTCATGATGGCCGCATGACCACAAAAGCATGTTTGGACAAACACTGGCTCTTCGGCTATGAAATGGAGATGAGCAACGCTGCGTAGAGTCGGACACTACTGAAAAGCGAAAAACTTTGCCTTTTACTCATATAAAAAAAATTGTTAAACTGTGACCAGACAGAAATTGACTGGTGTTTTTATTTGAGCTAGCAGAGGGAAAATGAATGCATATTTTCCATTTTCAGTCCAGCATAGTGATCTGGAGTTGCACTGTTTTCCCAAAAGTATTATTTTTATTACATAACATGCTCAGCATTGTTCAACAATAAAGTTAAACAGATTATTGTTTAATCTGAGAGAACACATATAACAGCTCAAATCTCAGAGTTGCTAATGGGAGTGCCTCCTACCTGACATAGCATCAGGACAGTGATCTGACTCAGGTTTCAAACACACACATATACAATTTCTAGGTGATGATAAGCAGTTTCCTCAAAGCTACGCAGAGAGCAAAGAAACATAAATCAGATTCTCTGAAGATAAGTTTCAATTTTCCACAGGACATGTAGAAGAATAGTCAAGATTTAGTTCAGAGTCCAGTGAAGCAAGCAAGCTTGATCAGCCAGTCTGAATTCATCAGCCAGTCCAAAAAAAGAATTTCAGGTTTTTTACATAAGCAGGAACAACGTGCCAAAACAAGAAATCACATGGTTGCTTCCAACAGCAAAACTTGGATCAGGACCATCTTTTAAATCAGGCTACAGTGAGGTGTCTTTAACTTAGACAGGGATGTTTTTGCTTTCCAAGAAGCTTCTTTGAGCATCTTTGCTCTGCTGAGTCCAGTGATTTAGAGATCTTAAATCATTATCTGAATGCTCTAGACAATATCATGTTCCCGGACCATGATAGACGCTTCCAGCTTGCAGGAAAAAAATAAAAGATACATAATGGTACTGTTGTACAACTATTTTTGTTCATTTCTTAATGGTTTTAGGACTCAATAAATGATCCTAATACTTATTATGATGGCATCTCTTGGGAGTTTCGGAGAATCACAAATGGATCTAGAGATTTCATCCAGTTCATGGCCATGAATGACCACCTCTGATTTCCTGGAATTGCTGCAGGATTCATACAAAGAAAAAGTTGATCAGGGAACCCCATTTATTTCTTCCAGAGTGAATTCATTCCTAACCTAACCTGAATAGTCTCATTAGGTGGACAGTAGGGGATGGGAGTAGGCAGAGAGTTAGGATGTAAATGCCTCCCTCTTTCTTTCTTCCTGTTCTTTCATATTTCTGCATCAATTCAGGGTTTCTTCCCCAAAGTGTGTGGTCATACGTAGGTATTTTTCAGATATCCAGGTGGAGTTGTCTGGAAATTTAGTCGTGGCAACTGGATTTTTTATTTCTTTGTCTTAGAAACATTTTATTGCTCATTCTGAAGCAGCTTCTTCAGTTTAAGAAAAGTTGGTCAGAGAACCCCATGTATGTTTTCCAGGATGGATTCATTCTTCACTTAACCTCAGTAGGTTTGTTAGGTGGACAATAAGGGGATGGCAGTAGGCAGAGAGTTGTTAGGATGTAAATGCCTGCCTCCTCCTTTCCCATGTTGCTATTCAGATGTGATTCAACTTTTTTGTCTGGATATCATTTGGAAATTTGAGAGCATTTTACAATAACAAAATAGCTAATAGTAATTAAGCACCCAGTTATAAGAGCATTCCTAAATGTTGCAGAATTACTGTGAGTAAAATTCCAGTTTTGTTTGTATATAATATACACACACACACAGTGAGGCACCACCTTGCTGTGGTTGGGGGGCTTGCATGCTCTGAAGAAGAAGAGAACTTTGCCAGAGGTTCAACCATACTGGACAGATCTCATCAGAGGAGCTAGACAAAGAATGTCTCCCACCCATAAAAAATATGAGAAGTAAATTACAGAAATCCATACTGGCTTGGTCGTCGCCCGAGTCAACAAGGACTTTGATTGTGTCGATCACAACCAATTGCGGCAAATTTTAAGAGATGGGTGCATTACCTTAACGTACTACCTTACCTGTCTCCTGAGAAATTTGTATGCTGGTCAAGAAGCAACAGTTAGAACTGGACATGGAATGACAGATTGG
>JANHZU010004584.1:298405-308719 GCA_032468055.1 Acrochordus granulatus
CCAATTAAAAGATTTGTCGATGATTGCAGTAATTTGTCCAAATTTGTCTCAAAATATATTGGACTGCAAACATTTTTTCAGATGCTAAAACAGAAAAATGGTACATTTGGATCTTAACTGAAATAACGATAAAATAGTATTTGCATATATTTTATCATCAAATACACTGCAGGAGTATTATATATCCATAACAAGGGCATTTGAAATTGTAATTCAGACAATATTGAAACTTTGCCATTCTTCCCCATCCTTCTTCTTTACATGCAGTATGGTCGCATTGAGCGCCTGAGGCAAGCTGCAGAACTATTCATCCTACAAATTATTGAAACTGGTTCCTGGGTTGGAGTTGTAACATTTGAAAGCAGCGCCTACATTAAAACTTACTTGAAACAGATTGTCAGTGATAAAATACGCCAAGAACTTGTGAATTATTTGCCTAGCACAGCTGGTGGAGGAACTAATATTTGTGCTGGAGTGCACCAAGGATTTAAGGTGAAAGAGAATATTGTCTTGTTATTTTCATTTCTAGTTTTCCCCCTAGGTATTTGATGTATAGTGAGCTAGTGCAGGTGTTTTAAGAAAAATGAGAATCAGTTATATTATCCAATTGTAACTTTTTCAGCCTGATAAAGCTGGGTTGGCAGTACTCACAGGTACCATAGCCTTAATTTAAGATGCCTGCTGAAATTAACATATACACACATTTTCAAATGACAGATCTCATGATCTCATGTTCTTAGTGATCTCATATGAAGATCTTGTGGCATTTTGATTATTTTTATTTAAACTGTATTTGTTAAATTTATTTTGGGAGAAAATCCTGGACAGCATCCAATGGTGCTCATGCCCAAATAAAATCCAATATCTTCTGTAGGTGGAAGATACATTAAGGAGAAAAAAAAATTTCTATCCAGTGGGAGCTCCCCTTCTTAATTGTCCAAAAACAGTTCAAAGCAGAATTTCCATATCAATTTTGAGAGGGAGATTGATTTTGAAGTTCTTCTTGATTGGATTAGTTTATAGGCCAGTGATATCCCACCTTGTTGCTTTAAACCTGGAGCAGCTTAAATTCAAGAAAAATGCTTAGATTATTCTGAAAATCCAAAACTACTCTATACAGGCATATAAGATGCAAATATTTTTTCCAAAGCATAATCACAATTATTTTTAACAGCACCTTGTAGTTTTACAACTCAACAACTGTTATTTATAGCGTACATTTTATGAAATTAATCCACTGTTGGGAGAAAGTTTCCAAGGGTCATGATCTGAGCCAGGCTAAAATAGTGACATGAGGCAGCTATTTGAAGAAGAGGAAGGAAGCTTTATTCAACAGCATAATGGGTACAGCTCTTGAAGTTTGGCCAACAACAAGTGAGGGGAGGTCAGAGATTTATAGGAAAAAGATCCCTTTGTCAGTAGAAGTGTGTGTGCAGAGTCCAGAGTGAAGGATGCCCTTGGATCCCTGAATGTGATAGTTCTTTAATTCCCTATTGGATTATGAGTGGAGGTTTCTCATATCTTGGGGGATTTGATTCTGTATGAGTCGATTTACATCTTTTTTGTCTGAGATTGATGGTTTCTTTTGGAGTAGTGGGCTTTTGTCAGTTTCTAAGATCATATCAAGCTCCAGGTTTGAATAGCTTAAATGGATACTTTGACCATTGGCTGCAACAGTTTTTATATTTGTTAAATTGGCTGCAATTTGTTTTTATATTCTTGTGGAGGGTCTTCTGCTTTGAGGTCTGTCGGAGATGTCCCTCAGTGTTATGGGGACTTTCCAGAGATATCTGTCCATTGGCTTAAGCCTACATGTCATAAAGAATGGAAAAATGCTTTTGGAAGAAGTGGAGAATGATCTAGCGATCATGGGGCTGTGCAGGGGCAAGGCAGGAGGTGAATCAGGTGGAGAGGAAGATTAGGGTGCCTCCCCAGCCCCCCTCATCTCACCACACCACTTTTCAAAATTCATGAATTTGCAAAGCAGAATCCAATCTTAAAAGTTAAAATCGTAATTTTACTTTACTTTACTTTTTACTTTAGAAGTATAGAGATGAAAAAGCCCAGCTGGAACAGAAAAATGTGTACAAAAGAAGTATCTAAAAATAAGGTTTTGATTATTTTTATTTTCTTCTGTTTGCTTCCCAAGGCTTATGATTTCTGACACTTGATTCACTTTGAAGCGTTTCTTACAGCAGTTTCAGAATCTGAAAATATCAGAATGGTGTCTTATAAGCCGTTCCACATCCTATTTTTTCATCTTTTATTTTTACACTAGAAGGAACTTTTCCTATGAAGAGAAGAGGGACATGTCTGTAAATTCAGATTTTATAAACAATATTCCACAAGACAGTCTATAAAGAATGTGAGATGAGAATCTTATACTTGTCCAATTCATTTCTTTAGCTTTAGCTGATTTCATTAATCATGGTAATAAAACTAACAAAACACATGAATGTTTATAGCATGATAGGAGGATTCAGCAAGGGATGTGGTGAGTAGGAGTATTGTCATTCCAAACTTCTGGTACATTTTTTTTTTGAAGGTGCATTTCCTATGACTCTAGCTGGTTAGTTTTACTCTGCTTGGGACAGATTAATAGATATGGGGTGGAAGGGAAAAAAAAGACAAACTAAACAGACAGAATAAAGAAGTAGAAAATAAAGAGTTTCTTCCTTAATTTCTTGAAGATGTTAGGATATGGCATATTTCTCTGTAATAATACTAGTTCTGTAACAGTGGCATCCCTGGGGACAGGCAAGCGGGATCACACTGAAGAAAACAGCATACAACACAAAGGCCACCCTTTTCTATGTTTGTCTCAACATTACAGACACACTCAAAGGGGACAAAGCTTACAGCATGACACCATAACGCTGCTCTTATAAATGTGACAAAAAAGTAAGATCTTATGGATGATGTTCCTCAGTAGACATTTTATAAGGCAGTTTTGGGAACTACTAAAAATATCATAATGCAAAAAAAAGATCCACATCTGAATAGAGCTTTAGAATAACTAAAGCCATACAATGGATGTTGTATGTTGTCTTGCTTCTAAGGCCAATTGTGCGTCGGGGAAGAACAATGATGGATGAAGGAGTCATAGCACATCACTCCATTGAAATTTACAATATCCATTATCTCCCTCTTTTCTTTTTCTTTTTCTCTCTCTCTCTTTTGCACTTTTTCTTTCCAACTTTATAAGATCACAGAAAATACCTATTCTAGCTTTTATTTCATAGGTAATACTTCCTAAGGAATGTAGCATTACTTTATGGCAGTTGGAAAATCATGCTGTAATTTTTATTACAAATTATTTATATAATTATTCTAAAAAGGTTATCCAACTTCTTCATTTTAATGAGCATTCCGTAAGTTTTATACTGCATTTCCTGTTCTCCTAATATTTTATTTATTTTTAATGCAGGTGATTGAACCAAAATATGGAAGTACTGAAGGCAGTGAAATTGTGCTCTTGACAGATGGAGAAGACTCAGGAATACAGTCTTGCTTTGATGAAGTTAAAAAAAGTGGATCAAAAATTCACACCATTGCTTTGGGGCCAAGTGCTGCAAAAGAGCTAGAAATGCTGGCAGACATGACAGGTAAAGTAAGCTATATATTTTGTGGGGTTTCCAGTGTTATGCAATAATAGTTGGTGATTCAGAAAATGTGAGCTTATCTCTCTTGGTTTGTAGAACCAATATGTCATGTATTCCAACTTCAAGTATTCTAAAATGATATTAGAATAATACCTAAAGAACATAGTGTGCATACCCGTACTATACTAGTTCAGCTTTCTTATCCCATTCTCACTACTCTGCCATTTTAGATAACTTCTAAAATATGTTGTTCTGAGTACATATACAAGACAATAGGCTTCACACTTGGTTATGAAGGGAGAAATAAGAAAAAGAACAGGTTCCTAGGTCTTGCTAAACATCATCCTCTCAAGTTTAAATAAATAAGTAACTTATTTGTATAATGCAGGGCTAATCAACTTGTCTCCCAATTATCGGTGCAGAAGAATTATCCCAATGCTCCTGAGATCACCAAACTTTACACAATTTTCATTATTCTACAATCTTGTTGGCAGTATCACCTAATTCCTAATTTTTTATTAAATTGAAAGGAGAGTCTGAGCTTCCAGGGAAGAAATAGCAAACTGAAGATGGCTCTGCTAAAAATGGAGCCAACAACCACAGCAGAATGAAGAGTTGGCAAGTAGATTGCTCTTTGTAATTTCTCTCCAGACAAGGAGAGGGCTTGAGATTACCCACAAGTGCTTCAGTCAATAGCTTTTTGTGAGGAGACTAAGACTGTGGTTTCCAGCAGGTTTAAAGCTCTGGGGACAAGAAAGTAGCCATCTTGCTCAAACTATGGTTGGCACCTTCAAAAGGACACTGCGCTCACATACTTCCTTTTTTAATCATTTTTTGGAAATTGGTTGTTAACTGCTTTTCAGCTATTAAGAACCTTTGGATCAATAGGTTTTACAGCACTGGGTGAATTTCCTTCACTCCTTAGTGAAAGTAATTTTAAATGCACGTTTAAGGGACTAATTTTTTTTCTTTTGGAATAAGTAGCAAAAGGGTAACTTTGTTTTTGGAAATGCTTTTGTTCTGAATTATATTGAAAAAACATGATGGAATGAGACTTTGAAAGTTGGACACTAGAGGCAACCAGAAGAAACTAAAAATTACAGTTAAAGGTGAAGAACTTTTTCATTTGAGTTACTAATGAAGAATGCAACAAAATATTTAACACTGGAAATACTGGAAATAATTTCAAAAAATTTATTTGAAGAGGATCTACTTCTCTGGACAGATGAGGATCAAAGATGTTTATGAAAGAGGAACAAGTTTTACCTGACAAGATTGAGCTGATCAGAAAGTGAATTTAAAAATGATAGGCTACAAGAATAATATGGAAAAAGATGGACACATAACAGAAACCCACTGATGTCTTATTAAAAGAGATGTACAAATTACAAACCAAGAGAGTGACTTAGATAATTTTCCTATATTGGATTTACAAAAGAGGCTTGTCAAAGTTTTGAAAAAAATTTTAAGACGGGGCAAAGAAAAATGAAAAGAAATCAAGTTCTAAGACATTATTTGAAGAGACTAACAATCATGATTGTTAAATGCAAAAAGAAGGCTTATTTTATCAAGGTGAAAATAGATATGTTATCTCTGGTAACACTGAATACACCTTTGTTGATCAGGAATGAACAACAAACCTTTAAGAAGAGATAATTTGTTGTATTTTAAGAGGAGGTGATAAATTCCTAAAATTATTTATACTTTTTGTGATGAAGGGGAAGTCATTTCTTTATATTTTTCCCTTTTTCTTTACTATATTTTTATTTTTTTTCTTTTATTTTTTTTGTTTGTATTAGTTGTTATCTTTTTAATTGTAACTTTTATTAAATCACTGTTTTAAAAAAGAAAGGATTGTCTGAAATAAGATCTGGGTTGTTGCAGATGCTGTAATGCTGATTTGCACTGTAAATATTGAAATATTAAGCAAATACAGATATTTATTGAAACTCACAAATTATTTCAATTATCTCAATCTTAATTTAGGAGGATTAAAATTTTTGGCTACTGATAGTTTGGATTCCAATGGCCTCATGGATGCTTTCAGTGGAATTTCATCGGAAAGTGGAAATATTTCTCAACAGTCAATTCAGGTATTTGGAAACTATTTATTTTTGAAATTCATATGTCATTTCACAGTCAACAACACTGGATGGTTAATAGCTAGTTGCATATATACTCTTCACAAATCTGTTTGGCCTTTTATTTGACTATTCCTTTGAATGGTTTGTAAATGCTAATTATCTCTATAGATCTATTGATGGCTAATTTGTCAAATGCCATGCTTCTAGGAATTCTCTTGCATTCTTAAAATTGGCTTGATCGTTTACAGCTTCCCATTTGAAATTGTGGTCAAACTTCTCTGTGTCTTATGAAATTAAATTTAATTATCATGTGTTCTGACTTCCAATTGACATTCATGGATGCATTCTGTCAATCTTCTGCCTGACTGTTCTACATAGTGGTTTTCTTAGACTTTATATTATATGTTGTAACTCCAGTTTTTCTGCTTTGGCTACCGGTCTTTGGGTGTGCTTAGGATGTCTTGGGGTGGTGGTAATTTTTTCAGTTTTTAGGCTTACAACCAAAAATATTTTGATATTTTCTTGGAAATGTTAATACATTTCCTTATATTTCCCAGTGTCTTACAACATTTATTTAGAAAAAAATTTAAATTCTCATATCTCATTGTCTACCTGTCACTATTATTGTTTTATTATCACTGCTTGCATCATTTTTAATATTGCATTGTATTTTTATTATTGTTCATTATCTTATGAAACATATAGTTCTATGTATCTTTAGCTGCAGTGTGATGCTAAGTAAATATATGTGCCTCTATATATTGTTACTAGAACAAAGTATTTTATTTAAAATTGTTAATAACTTATGAAGATTGCAAAGTAATAAAAGAACTATATGTATACAATATATACAGTACATAGATGCACACGCATATATATACATGTACTGTACATAAATACATATATATATGATTTGTTGTAATACCTATTGCTATGTCAGATGGTTATTGTTGCATTAGAAATACATAACAACAATACAGCATTTATTCTTCAGTATTATGTAGTTTTGTACCCCTTAGCTATGAAGTTTATCTTAGATGATATTTTCCCAAAGGAATTAAATTGTACAGTATTTTAATTTAGATTTTATTATATTTTCTTAGTTGTAATATTTTCTTGATATATCATAATTGCTTTTTTTCATTTATAGCTTGAAAGTAAAAGTCAGAACGTTAATGCCAACAGATTTCTTAATGGTACTGTGTCCATCGATTACACAATAGGAAATGATACTTTTTTTGTAGTTACCTGGAGTAAAATCAATTCTAAACCTGACATTCTTCTGACGGATCCAAAAGGGAAAACATATGATCATAACAGTTTTGCAGTTGATAACACCAATCTCAAAACAGCTCGACTTAAGATTGATGGGACTGCAGAGGTAAAATATCTCAGCCTTCTTTCAACCAAGGAAATTGCATTATCGTTCAAGTTATAATTTTAACATTATTTTTAATACATAGACAAACAGTCTATGTATTAAACAAATCTACTTTAGAGATCCAAGAGATACACTAATAAAATTTGAAATACCTAAAGCTAAATTAGTACAAGAGTTTGGTCTGTGATCAAATCTAATGGTGTTCTAGGGGCTCTCATATTCCACCTTGATAGCTCTCCTTTTCTGAAACATAGGTGATTGTACAGGCTGTTTTACTAATTGTATCTGTTGTCATCATCTACCTCCTTGTCTGCCATTCTCTGCAGATAATATAGGAATAAGCTGTTTAATTTGGCACTCAATGGAGTAACGCCAGCTAAATGTGGTTGCTAATTTCACTAATCTAAAATGCTTGTAGTTCCAATACATTACTTTGAAGATCTGAGGTACTACAGGAATAATAAAGATGATTACGGCTATTGCTGGTACATCATTCAGCACTTTTTATTAGAGTCCTAAGTGGGAAAAACTACCATTTAAAAATATGCGGAGAAATTAAAACTATATATATATACATGGAAAGTGAATATTTAATAATATTTTTCTTCAAATTTTGATCTGTAGGTGGGAGATTGGATTTACCAACTTCATAATAAATATTCAGTGGCTCAGATGCTATCAATGACAGTAACTACTCGAGCAGCATCTCTAACTGAACCTCCAGTAACTGTGAAGTCCTACTTAAGTAGTGATACAAATGCATTTCCCAATCCAATCATTATTTATGCAGAAGTCAGTCAAGGACTTTTGCCAGTACTTGGTGCAAATGTTACAGCCACAGTTGAATCAAATTCTGCAAGTGAAGAACTAGAGCTTTTGGACAATGGTTTTGGTAAGTATACTTGGAGGAATGTTTGTGTTATATATTTTCTGGTAGCTCCTTACATAGAATTCCAAAGTTCTGAACTGAGAAGCTTGTTTAGAAAAGGAAACACTCTTTTCTTCAGTTATTCTGATTGGTGAATGACTTATAACATTTTCAAATGAAGTCTAGTTGTTATAAATTATGAAAAAGTAAAAAAAACCTTACTCTTTCCATTAAAAGTATTACTATAAATATTTTTTGCTTCTTTCCAATGAAACAATTTCACTTATAATATTGTGAGATTGTAGCATTATTTTGTTTGATATAAAGATTAACATATAATTATTAGAAGTATTTCTCACTCAACAATCAGCCCAAAAAATCAGTAGTATTTTCAGGGATTGCACAAATTGAGTATTTAGTGGGTGTGATATTGCAAGGCTCAGGGATTCCTTTCTTATTTATTAAACAGAAAAGCATAAAGATTTGGGTAAACCGAAGTACAAAAATGTACTCTCGTGAAACTCAGGATAACTTTTTGTTCTTACCTTACAATTCCCACAATTTAATTAGTGTAATAATGGCTTTCAGAGCCAATCTTCCAGAATTCTATATTATCTTGGGTGTCTACTTAAAAAAATCATTACACATGTGTATTAGTTTGAAGTTTGTGATATATCTCTATGATGAGTGTTTACAGATAATGAGAGATTACGTTCTGATAAACTTTTAGTCATTTATCATTGGCTGAATTCTCAACCCAACAGCCATTTTGCATGAGTACTTACAAGGTATTCTGAGTGTTATTTATTTATTTAAAAGATTTGTATGGCTGTCCATCTTAAGCAACTCTGGGAGACTCACAACAATATTCAAAAATGGCCTACCATCCCAAAAATTTTGGTAGACATAAACTATGGTCTCTACTGCCTCAAGAGATCTATACCAATAGCATTGCTGTCTAGAATCTAAGACCCAAGAATTGTAGAGTTGGAAAAGATCCTGTGGAGTCATTTTGACCAACTCCAATCTATAACAGCTACTCTTTGGTTCTGAATGTAAATAATAATAGAATTAAACATTCACTTCTAGAAAAACAAGGATAGATACAACTCATCTTGGAGTCTTTTCTGCATTATCTTAGATGTTAATTTTTAATATTTTTATATCAAGGTGCGGATATTATCAAGAATGATGGAATCTACTCAAGATACTTCACTACATTCAAAGAGAATGGTAGATACAGCATAAAGGTGTATGTCCAAGGGGGAGATAGAACCAGCCATCAAACTCGCCGAAGGAGTCAAGCTCTATACGTTCCAGGATATGTAGAAAATGGTAGGAATTATGAAAGAACATGATTTTAATATAATTGATCAATTGTTTACATGCTATCAAGTTGTTTTGGACTCCTAGCAACCATATAGATAGATATTCACCATCAAGATCTATCCTTAACTTGGTCTTTTAGGTCTTCCAATAGTGTTTCATTTCCACAACAACTAAGTCCATCTAACTTGCTGTTGGTTGCCCTTTTCTTCTCTTTCATTCTGCCTTTTCCAATAGTGGAGCTTCTCCAGAGAGCTGGGTCATGCATAATATGTCTAAAGTAGGATAATTTGACTCTGGTCATTTGAGAACTTTGAGCTGATTTGTTTGATGATCCATTTGTTAGATTTCTTAGCTATCCACAGTAGTCAGGAGTCTTCTCCAACATCAAAGTTCAAAGGTGTCAATACTCTTCCTATCCTACTCCTTCAAAGTCCAATTTTCACTTCTGTAGAGTGTCACAGGGAATAACATGGCTTACATAATTCTTTTTTGAAGATAATTTTATTAAGTATTTTGATATTTAATAGTAAAAAGGAATGCTAACTAAACTTTAAAAAGAATGGAATAGAATAGAAAGAATAAAAAGTGCAGGAAAAAAGAAAAAGAAAGAAGAAAATAAAGAAATATATAAAGAAGTAAATTCCAACCTTCACAACAGTATAAATTTAGTAACTCTTCATCCCCCATAAGGTTGTTGTTGTTCAGTTGTTCAGTCGCATAGTCACGTCTAACTCTTTGTGACCCCATTGACTGCAGTACGCCAGGCCTCCCTGTCCTGCACTGCCTCCTGGGGTCTTCCCAAGCCCATGCCCATTACACTGACTATGTTGTCATTGTAACCCATAAGGTTACAAACAGATAACTCTTATTCAGCTCTTATCCCATTTGTTATCTAAAGCAAATCCATAAATAAATAAATTTTAAATAAATAAATAAATTTTTCAATCCTGGTGTCAGCAAAAACTCCATAAAGACTTGCCAGATTTTTGAAAAAATTGTTTAACCTTGATTAAATAAACCTACTTTATATTCCTTTTTTCACTTCTAGCA
>JANHZU010004585.1:33146-50688 GCA_032468055.1 Acrochordus granulatus
AGTACAACTAATAACTACTTGGTTAAAGCTTTAACCTAGTTTGCAGAATATATGTTCCTATATATTTAAATTTCTGAATGTAACTTCTATTCCATGTAGACACTAGTTCATGATTTGTTCATCATTAAGATGCCATAATGAATTTACTACAGTAGACTTAATGCTATCATCTCCTGAAATTTTAGTGTATAATGGAGTAAATGGAGACTTAACATCCTCCACAGAAACATTGTCAATAATCCAAGGCTGAATTTAATATTGCCGAAAGTAATAAAGAAGTAAACTAATATTTGAAAAGCTTGGTGAAAACACACTGTATGGTGTCTGGAGGTGCTGTTCCATCTCTTGAATATTTATTCAGAAGGCTACCTCACTATATTTACTGAAATTTGGTCACTAATAAATGTATTTAAGATTACAGTCTAAATTACCTCCATGCCAGTGAAATAAATGAGAAAAAGTTATTGATGAATTAAATCCCATTAAAATTAGTGGGAACAAACTTAGTTACTTCTATAAATGTCTACTCAAAAGTAAGCTCAACTAGGTTGAAAGGGATTAATTCTCAGATGCATGAGCACAAGATTCTGGATTTAACTCACTGGCAAGACACACTTAAGGCTGGTTTATACTTCTCCGCAACTGCCCGTATGTGAACATTCACATCTGCCATTAGGAGATGGTTGTACAGTTGTCCCATTCATACTCCTGTGAACATGCATGTTCTGGCTAGCGGGTGCTCAAATAACAGAGTTGACTTCTGTCCACCTCCTGCCTTCTGTCCACCTCCTGTCAGGAATCAGCCAATCAGCATGCAGGACGTGCACTTCCGCACAATGGGCAATTGAGATTTGGGAGGTGTGAGTGTTCGACTGTCTCTGATCATCTTCAATCTCTGCTTACCCAAAAACCTGTAAAATGGTGGTGTACTTGTCAACACTTAACGCAAAGTATAAATCAGCCTTTAGAAATCACCTCCTTCTTACATTAGGATACTTGTTTTCAAAATTATATATGTGGGTTGTCTTCCACTTACAACCACAACTGGGACTGGAATCTTGCTATTGAGTAAAGTGGTGATTAAGTGACCACTTTGCTCAGTGTCTGCAATCCTGGCACTCCCAGTTGTGGTCATTAAGCCGAGTGCCACACAAAGGTCCCAGGCCTTCCAGGTGTGATGGGCAGGGATTAAACTTAGATCTTCCACCACTCAGGAGGCCCAGGCGCTCTCCCTGCCCAAGAAAAAATGGTTGTGAGAATGATGGCATTCCCTAGCATTGTCGCCAGATTTGACATCCGTTCTTCCAGTTCACTGAGAGATCTAGAAGCTGGAACTCTGATAACTCCATCTCATATCTTATGACCATCTAGACTAGAGTGCAACTATACAAAGGAAAAACCTCCAGAATCCAGAATATTAGGAAACAATTAAAAATAGCTAATTTCTTCTCAAGGTAGTCAACAGAAAGGAATATCTGTCTCTGCATATTCTATTTTCAATTGATCTATCCATGGTATATTTCATTTACTGAATCCAAAAATAGTGTTGTCCAGTTCGCTTTTGCTGTAAATATAAATACTGTATAAAATTGCTATAATTTCAAAATGTTGAGTTACCCAACTGTTGGCACCTGAATGAAATACGCAAATCAAACAATTTATTTGGATGTCTTTTCTACATAATTTTTGCTGTTTTAGCATAAGTTTTTTAATTTTACTAATATCAGAGAAAGCAGCATATGGAATGCTGACTTTATTCTCATGCACTGAAAACGCATGCACGTCCTCTGGCTGCTGAGATGCCAACAGTCATTCCTAACATGATTACATGCTCTTCATGACCATAAAGACTAAAGACTTGTTTTGTTCTGAGAGTCTTAGGTGAATTCTCTTCCCAGCACTTTCTATATTATGCACTGCTACAGAATTGCAAACTGTATAGAAGTACAGTGTTTTTGGAAGGGGGGGAGTAGAAACAGTCAGGGGGACTGTCCATTTGCTAGAACAATAGTTTTTAAAGCTGGTACCTACTCTTGGGATCTTCAGGCAGCCCCCAGGGCCCAACAATCCCAGCAAATTTCATCAGTGCCAGTATTGAGCTCATCCATCTGTCCAGTTCTACAGCTGTTGGCATCCTTGCTAGGAGCAGCTGGAAAAAAGCCCGTTTTAAGTTTCTGACAAAGGCATTATCCAGTGTTACGTTAATCCAAGGAATTGTGGGTCTTTTAAAAGGCAGATACTTCCAGTTGGATCTGAAACTGAGAAGATAAGTACCAAACTTCAAAGGTGCATGAGGAAACTATTTGTGAATAGTTGGCATGGATGATATACTTTCATTTTTGGGATTTTTTTCACCAGCTCAAGCAAACGTCCAACCTGTTTCATCGAATCAACTTCAATGAAAGAAGCTATAAGAGTGCATCAGGGGATATGGGACAATCCTTATGTGAGGTAGAATCCTTGCCTTCCCATCCCCTTTTCTTTCTGTCTTTGTAGACCTTCATATTATATTGTTCTCTAACAAGCAACAAGAAAGTATGTTTGGGTACAAATGTCTTGTATCTTTATTGATTTAAATAATTATACGCCGTTTTTTATTTCCCCCCCTAAAATAGGTTACATAACTGTGTGTAGACTTCTGTTTTAAACTGTATCATTTCCCTGCTGCTGCCACCATGGGAACTGTCCCTCATTATGAATTTGCCAGATGGTTTCTCCTGTAAGCCAGCAACCACAGGCAACTTCTATAATTAAATAATAGTAATGTTGGTAGCTGAGATAGAGGGCTTAGCAACTTGCATGCCATGGTGCTCCTGCCACTAAGAA
This sequence comes from Acrochordus granulatus, assembly GCA_032468055.1. Taxonomy (NCBI): domain Eukaryota; kingdom Metazoa; phylum Chordata; class Lepidosauria; order Squamata; family Acrochordidae; genus Acrochordus; species Acrochordus granulatus. The sequence continues at coordinate 35,973 of JANHZU010004585.1, forward strand.
TGCAGTCCCAGATTTGCAAAAATGTGTGTACTGGTATAAAACCAGGAACTTTTTTGAGATAAGGAGCTCAGCTTCTGTAGAACACAAGATTTCCAGTAATATTTCAGTCTTTACTGTAGATTCCCTAATTATTTGCAGGAGTGGCATGTTTGGAAATGTCTTTAACAGCAAGATTTAATCTCAAGACTCCAAATTCTTCATTATATGTATGATTTTTGTACTAGAAAGAACTAAAGCATATTAAGGAGACCTGAATTCAGAAGACTAATCCATATGCAAACAAAGCAGTAATTTTCACATTCATTTTATCTGCTGGTCAAGAAAAGAGAGGACAGTTTACAGGATTAATCTCAGATTGTGAGAAATTCTATCTGCTTCCTCAAGTTGCTTCCTTAAAATACGTCACAGCTAAATAGGCAGACAGCTATTTTTTTCAAAGTTGTAAGAGTCAGTAACTTGCTTTTTGAAAAAAGTATATCTAGATGTGGAAATAAAAACTGTACGTGCAACTTTTTAAATAAATTGAGAAATTCAAACTTATTTGCTCATATTAGATGTTACATGGATTATATTAGAGAATTTATACCACTGACTAAAAAGACAAGAAATTAGCCTAGTGTGGTCTTGGAAGCAATTCTTATTTATAATCGGGGAACAGATGAATGGCTATTTACAAATCTGATACCCGCTATCTATTTCTACTCTTGAAATGCATATTGGAAATATTGTGCAGGGCCCTGCCTTGTGCCATGAGCATGCTGTAAAATTGTAGCCTGCTATATATATTTAAGTGTACACATTCCTTTATATTATCAGATAATGGTGCAATGAATTGTTTATTTCGAACTGTTCATTTACTTACTCTAAGGTACTGTTCTGAGAAGTTGCTAAGAAGTTTTCTGTAGATTTCTTATATAGCTAGAAATATGTTAATCCCTTCTTTCTTCACACAGTATAACCTAAGGCTCTAATTCCATATTGCCTTTTCTGAGCGTAAGAGCAAGTAAGCACTGAGTTTGGTAGAATATTGCTTATAAACAAACATAAAATATTACACTGAAATCAGCATAGCTAAATAATATACAGATAACATAAGAAGCTAGAATTAAAATGTTAAAACCTTGATAATGAAAACAACTTTTTCATGATTAAAAATTAATAGCTCCCATCTATTTTTGAATTAAAGCCTAATTCAAAAACAAATCAACAAGACAGACTGAATAAAAATACTTTTGCCTGCTAGCATCAGCATAACAGAGAAGATGCTTACTTAACTTTTATTGGCAGCAATTATGTTTCATATTGTTTTTATATAATGGTAATTATATGTGGATATATACGCATGCATACACATCAAGGCTATTGAAAAAAATAGTTCAAACACCACTTGATCCCAAACTAGAAGGTTATGGCTAATCACTTAATAAATGGTGTAGAAACAAAACATGAAACTTTTATATTCACATAGAAATTTCTTCAGTTTTCAGACTTCTGGTAGGTTAAAGAAAAGTTGACTCTGGTAAATCTAAGCCTTTTCCCCAAAAGCTGATTTTCTAGAAGTGCTGACTACTCCCAATTGTAGTTTAAAGGTCATCTTGATATATCTTGCAAACTGGAAGGGATGCATTGCCTTGGTTGCATTCAAGTCTTGTACAAACATGTAGTTTCAGCAGGAGTGATCAAGAATAATAGAACAGAGCAGGCACTAATTCTGCTCTACTGAGTTTCCTGAAATCAAGTTGTCCAATGTTTTGACGTTGGCTAACAGTTAAAATGCAGAGAAAAGTATGTTTTGAAGCAAATGTATAGCTCTGATACTTTTATTTTGTTTTCTTATTCCATTTACAAAGGTGAAGAAAAATCCAAGAAAATGCACAGCACAATTACGTCTGACTAAATATCAGATTCAGACAAAACATGACAGGACGAAATAAGTTGCTTTGCTGAAGACAAGAGAAAGTTGTAGGTAGAAAATGTATCTTCAGTGGAACATAATAATCATAGAAAGAGAGAAAAAGTAAGCCCCAGGGCTTCAATTTGAAACTTTTTGTTTCCACCCATTTGAGCCAATCTACTTGCTGCTCTTCTTTCCCTAGCCCTCAAAATCAGACTTGTCCCTGCTAATATTGTATAATGATTTTGTCCAACTTGAGATTCATTGGTTTCTGCCTCAGGATAGACTGGATTTTATTGTTAATTATTAAGAATTATCCTAAAGAAGCCAAGCTTAGTTGCCTGTGAGGTAAATTTCCAGCAAATCTGATATGATTATTATCTTTTTCCACCTATGGTTAATATAAAAGTACAGTTTTAATAAATAACATCACTTAGTGTGCAAATAAAAAGCACAGCCCAGTGAATCTTGGCTTCTCCAGTTACTGCATCTTTCGGCTAGATAATTACAAACCATAATGCAAAGTTAAATTTGGAGACATGCTGATGTGTCTCCAGATATGGTTTAGATCCATTTTCTAATTTAGCACAGAGCTAGATTTTGGAGACACTAAGTTACAACATATAAGGTGATGCCAAGCTGGTCTAAACTAATGAATAAAGAGGCCCTCTGTGTCTAACAAACTTTCCAAGTAAAAATACATGAAATTTCAGCCAACACCTGAAAATCTTAATCTGTCCATAAGTGATATCAGACATAATAGCATCTTTTAGACAAGCTTAGGCAATTTATGTCTCAAATTTAACCCATAAACTGCAGAAAGAGCAGTACTAAGTAACCAGGTATTCCAAACTCATCTGATGCCGTTCAGGATTCCAATTTAGAGCTCTGGGAACAAGAGTAATTTGATCCATTCGGTTTACAGCAAATTCAATTATCTTGATGCCTAGATTTGAAATAGTGATGCATGGATTTGGAAAAAGATTCAGAAAATGGAATTTGCTTAGTATGAAAAGAACATAATGGCTGTGACATGTTTTGTTTTCACCAGAACAATTACTTTTATGATGGGATCAAACATGACAAATTTTATGAAAAATTATCTCTTTGATTAATAACATTTTTCCAACAGATGAAGGGCTAGCTTGTGGTCTGGTCATCTAGTTATGGCAGGAGTTCACCAGATATCACCATATGGCCATTCAGAATGAGATACTGTGTAACACGAGACTAGAGTAATGATGACTAAAACCATTTCCACTTAAAAGGCTGCACTGACCAGATATTAGCACCTTCATGTTGAAGGACTTGCATCGGTCTTTGGTAGTGAAGTCAGTTAATATCTGGCTCACTGCTTGTTTTCTCCTAACAAGAACTTCTGCCTCATCCTAACAGTCATCTCATAGTTCCCATCTTCTTCCTAGAGCAGTGACTCCTTGTTGCCTCTTGTTCTTCTGCATTGCTCTGAATGATTATTTTTTTGCTTCCTAATGCTTTTCTTTCATGCTAAAAACAAACTTGATGTTGGGAAAATGTGCACCAGGAAGTTGGAAGCAGGTGGGAAGAGGCTGGCTGCCATTTTTGCATTTTCCATTGGTCAGCTGAAAGAAATAATGTTCAGCTCATTGTTCAGGATTGGTTCAGTGAGGAAGGCAACAATAAAATGCTACACTTGGAATGAAGTTAGTGACACCATAGAATTCCATGCAATAAGATAAATACTCCCAATGGTTTTTTTGCTAAATCCAAGGATAGTGAAATTGAGCAGAGCATGCCTCAGCTTCGAAAACTGCAAAAGAACCTTGAAAAATCTGTACTTACAGAAATATGCATTGAGCAAATATAGTGAGTACCTCACCCAATCATGCAATTGTGCTTTATATTTACTTTTCACTTATCCTTAAACAGTCATTGATTATGAGTGAGTATTAACTTGTGATGTTTACAAGAGACTGAATGGTTGCCTGAAAGCATTCATGATTGTGGGTAGGAATTTGATAGGTACTTTATATTGTCTCTGGAATTTCCACAAACATAAAAGGCAATGAATTAGTCACATAGGATATTGTGTTTATAACTTGAAATGAAACAGGCAAATTTATAAGAGAAAACAAGCACTAAAATATATTACATGAAATTTGTTATGATTTCATGCTTTTTTTCTTATTCAAATAGTTCACATTTGTATCTAATTGCTTACATTTTGTTGATTTTTGTGAATGAACTTCAGACTCAAATGTTACAATTCCCTCCCTTTCATCTTTGAACAGTTCCATAATTTGCTATGATGTCCTATTTGGACATCTTGGGTTGGTTTAAACATAGGTGAAGTGTGAAGAACTGAATTTGGTTCAAGGGCTAGATCCATTTGTTCATATGTCCTGGTAGGCTGCATGAGATATAACTAGTTTGTTGATGTCCTTCCAGAGCAGCAGTTGTAATTATAATGTCTTAGACATGGGCAGCAGCAGTGGAAGAGTTTTGACTTCAGCTCATCCATGAGCCACTTGAATGTATCTGGTTCACTACTTTGTGAATGTAAAGGTGGATTAGATTTATGGTGAGCAAGTCCCTTTTGTATTTTTTATTACCCTTTTGTGAAAGATATGGGTCAACTGAAGCACTGAAGATCTTGGAGGAACTCCAAATGAAGATAGTATGGAACACCTGAAATTAGTCACTGTTATTAGCAGGGTAATATTTTCCTGGAAATCTCAAATTCCTCATCATTGCAATGGTCTCCCAAGCTAGACAAGGAAGCCTAGTTGAAACTATGTCATATATCCTTGTAATTGTTTCTGGATCAAGACATTTGTTATCCTGTGATTTGAGTCATGTTGCTATTATAATGCTTTACATTTGTATTATGTGCTATTCCAGTGACTACTTGGATTATTTATGCATAAAGGTCAGTGTGAGGTGGGAAGTGTAAATCCTCAGACCATTATTTCTTTCTGAAAGTGTCTGCCTGCCCTGACACTATTATCTAAAGCAATGATCTACACTGGATGGATGTAGTGGAAAAGTTTTGTGTAAACTCTGTAGTTTGCATCCTGGAGAATGCACCTATAATCCAAGTGTCTCATTTTGTATATATTTTATGATATTCTCTCATGACAATATTATTTCAACATGCTTCCAAGCATCTGGTCTTAGGGATTCAAGTGCCTCATCTTGGAGAACAATTGATAAGGCTTTTATAGCAATTTCATAATTTCCACATGCTGCATGTTAAGAACAACTGAACAGATTACTGTACAGATTACTGTACAGATTAGCATTAGCCATATTCCAAAGAGTTGCCTTTATGCTAAATATCTGAGCTTGGATGCAACAAAGGAATTTCATCTGACCAAAGATGCCTTATTAAAGAATCTTGAGCATTTCCTATTAATTCTGTCATTACTTACAGTAAAGCTGTGATGCTCTGTCAGGGCTTTTCCACAAGGGCTCTCTCTCCTGCTCAAGAATCAATTCTGGACTCTTTGTTGCTATGTCACCATTTGCATTTTGGCAGCATAACATTTTCTTCATAGGTCTTCTATTTCCATCTGGGAAATACAGCTTGATGGTCTCACTGAATGCCTTTCTCAGCAGCTGCTCAAATATTGTTGCAGATGGCAAGAGAAATCTATACCACTTGCTAATTCCATGTTTAAAAGGATCTAGACTGTTTTAACCTTTTGCAGATTCTTGCAAAAATTTTCATGCTTTCAGTAGTCCATATAGGAAAGCCAGGATAAAATTTGACAAGACTTCTCTTTTTTTCTCCTTTCACATCAGTATTTTTTCCCTCTCCCATCTTTCATCCCAAAGCAAAGAGTATATATTTAAAAGGGACATTAATTCATAGTGCTACAATATTTTAATTACTCCAAACATTATTGGGAGATAAGCTCTGCTTTGTGTGTCCTTCCAGAAAACATCTGACTTCTCTTGCTGACAACTTTTGGTGTCTGAAATGCTAGTCTTTTTACTTTGTTCTACTTTGGTCAGATCCCAATCTCAGGTACTGCTTCCAGATGATGTACCAACATTCACAGAAACTGGAAAAGATTCAGAAGAAAGCAATAGGGTGTTCAAGCCATTAGAAACTATTTTGTATGAAGCGAGACTGAGGTAGGTAGATAAATTTAGCTCTGCTAAATGATGACTGAGGGAGAATATGAGGAGGCGATATGATCACACAAAAAATCACAGAAAAGATATCATATGGAAGAAGGTAACAACTGTCTTTTTCATAAAATATTATGGAGATGTGAATTTGGAATGCTTGTGGGCACCAGCAATTAATTTTCATGGATTTGGGGGGAAGCAATTTCTGCTTCTCAAGACCTGCAGTAGCTTGAGATAGGACATTGATTGGTTCATGAGGCTTTTTGTCAGTTCTTTGTGTTGTACTGCTACAAAGGCATGAAGTACATGTTGTAATGCTACAAAGACAAAATTGGGAATGGAAATGGTGTGGTATGGAAACGCCTTGCATTAACATGTAATCAGTTCAGAAGCACAGTTGAGGCAGCCCGATCAAGAATTCACCTAAACCTATGGGGGAATATAGGAGATTGTTCCCCAGTAGTTGAGAGGTACTAGAATATTGCACTATACACACAATATAGAGAAGAACCCAAAATGTTGTTCTTTGAAAGGGTAAGCTGCTTGTAAAAAGGACCTTTCTGTAATCCTTTAACAATCATGTAAGGATTTCCCTAAGCAATGAAGATGTTCCTAAAATGCAGATTCGGCTCATGGTCAGATGTTAAGAACAGATTTTGTCATCCCTGTGTTTTCAAGTTCTGTGCTTTGTTTTTTCTCTGTAGAAAAGTATGGCACAATGAAATCAGGAATTACTGATCACTCAGAAACATATAGCTACATTTGACCAAATGGGGGTATTTTTTTGTCATTAACATGCATAGGTTGGGAGTGCAGCTGTAATGTATTTTTCTCTCCTGGTCAAAAGGTCTCAGGAGGCCCTTGAAAAAATAGTGGTGAATCTTTGAACAGCTGCTTCGTAGCTTTGGGAAGTGGATTCAAAGGGGTGAACTGCTCATTAGTGGATTGCTTTGATGAAAGATTGTATGTTGACTTGTAGACTTTTGTTAAATCAGACAAGCAGGTACCAAAACACCCAAATGTGATGAGAACAGAAGATCCTTTTCAATTATCATTAATTTCTTCTCTTAATCATTGTTGCTTCAACATAGAGCAGTATTTAAATGCTAAATATGAAGGGGAAAAGGGTTTAACATTCAGAATCATTTAATGTTAGAAGCATGTAGTCTACATTCCTGTTCACTTTAATTATAGCCTGACCCAAATATCCTCATATGAATATATTTCATTTCTCCAAGCCTTAACTTTAAAACTCTTGACTTAACGCTTTTGTCCACATTCAAAACTATGAAAAAGTACTGCATACATTATTTTGTCAATGAGTTCTAAGTACAAATATTTCAAAGGAAGCTCATAAAGAGATGAGCTGATTGTAAAGGACATTATATTTTTATACCAGCTGAGTTGGGCTGATAATAAAAGGTTTTAGGAGTTCTAAGGAGGCCTATTTAAGACCCCTTTGGCATCTTCTTGCTTGACAAGCATCTATTTTGAGTCTTGGCATGTCAGAGCCTTAAAAAAGAGCAGAAGAAGCCATTGTGAAGTAGTGGCATATACACTGATTGCTCTGAACTTTTGCAGTTGAGATGATAGATGGTATTTAACAACACTTCTTTCCAGGGGACACTTCTTTCCATTGTCTGTTTTGTGTTCATAGCCTGCCAAATGTGAGGCTTAAAGTGTAATTACAATTTTCCTTAAAATGAAAAGCAAAAAAGCAGAACAACCAATCCCACAAAAACAATCCAAAAAGCACTGCTTAATTCCATTAAAAATATAATATTCCTTTGTAGAAGACACTCAGGGCAAATAACATGATAGTTTAATTAACTTGTGAAAAGACAGCGTGCCAACTAGCTAATTTAAATTTAAAAAAAAAAGTTTGCAAACAATAGTTTGTCTGCAAACTTGTGGTATCCTATATTTATATTTTCAAAAAATGCATATTTATATTTCTTTTATTATATGTCCTTTTAAATTTAAAATGATAAATCCCACCAAAATAAAAACAAACAGGTATGGGAATTATGTAATTTTCCATATTCATTCACAGTTTTCGTCTAAGTCTCTAGTATGGCCTATCTGTAAATCTGGTATACTGTACTTGTAAATTTTTTCCGAGAGGTATCAGATAGGATGGATTCCATATTATGCAAAACCATGAGATATTTTAATCATATTTAATTGAAAAAGCCACAGTTACTGAGTACATTACACTTACTGAGTGCATTACGCTAAGCAATGAATCATGGTTTGCAAAGCACAGTGACTGAGACCCTATGCCATACTTGAACAAGACTACACTGAAGTCCCTAGTGATTCAACAGGCAAAGTGGCAGATAGTTCCACAAAACATTCTTGAGAGCAGCAGTTGTTTTTTAGTCATAGACGTAAAAGGCTTCAATTTGTAACCAAGTGCTTTGGAGAACCTGTGTGCATCAGCTGGGATGACGCTGGCAGTGTGCCCATGGAGAACTCACATTTCAGACAGATAAATTACATGCTTTGCCCATAAAAGACACGACTTCAGTTGAACAGAATGAACAAGCAGCCTGCCCTGAAAAGGCATGGCCATATAAAAGGGTAGGAGAATGGGCCACCACCTGATCTTTAACTTTGGAGGGAGGGGTAGGAAGGGAAGTCAAGGGGGAAAAATAAAAATAAAGTATTAACAAAAATCAAAATAAAGTATTAACAAAGTAAAGTATTAATTGCAAAAGAAGCATGGTTGAATATATGAAAAAAGGTGTTGGCTCTGAGCAACAAGCTCCACCAGGTGGTTTCTATAAGCCTGTAGCGTGTTGCTGGTTCAGAAACTCATTAGAAATTTCCATCTGAAGGAAATGCAAGTTTATTTTGAAGGAACTCCAAACTTCCCTCAGATGGTGATAAAGGTGCTTAATCCGAGCTGTATCTAAACACATAGAAGGATCTCTATATTGGTTTACAGTTACGTACTGTAGGTTTATATTTCTTCTCTCTTTGTGTCCTGATGGAAGAAGCTCCCTGTTTGAAATGTGAATTATATTTTGTATGTTGTTGAAAACATGTTTATCCTGTCTTACCCATAATTATTGAGGTTATTATAGTAAAAGAACTTCTTTGTAGCAGAAATGGATAGAGCACTCTGGGGCTTAGCGTGACTAGCAGATATAAATTGTATGGAAGCAATTTAAGTGGAAGGAAACGTCATACAGGCAGAATTTAAATGCACAAACTTGTGGTATTGATTAATTTATTTTCTTTTTTCCTTCTCATTTTTATAGGAAAAGTTAATACCATTTTTTCCCCTGTTAGCTTCTTTTAAAGTTATTCGTATGCCTGTGCTTAAGGGTTGCCCGGTAAAATTGTTCTTGGCAGGACTTAATATTTGTCCCTCAATAAGACTTGAAATGAATAAGAAGAGTTTATTGGAAAATAAAACCTGGGCAGGATGTGTAGGACTTTGAGAAAAAGAGCAAAAAAGAATTTAAAGACTTTCAACCTAGCCATGGGCAATTCTCCCAGAAATCCTGTATAGTTTTAGAGCTTGAATTAGTTCCAGCATTCATCTTTGTTTGAAGAATTATTTTAATGCTTATCTATCATCTCTAAGTCCTGAGCTCTTATTGCAAGTTGGGATTCATATGTTGCTCTTCCTTGATGCAGAGTACCATCTAGATGAATTAGATCAACACCTTAATATCATGACTCTACTGAATAGCTTGTCTTCAGAGAAGGATGATAAGCTGGAGAAGCCCTTAGAAGATTGAGAAGTTCTTTGAAGGTTTCTCTTCATGTGAAGTCTTCTCTAAAATGCCATGATAACTGAGGATCTTAAATTCTGTTACAAAATATACTTTAATTACACTGATAATATTGTGTTATTCTTTGAAGCCGTGTGAGATTTCAGTTCAGACAATATGCTGGACCACAAACTGTCACACACTTGACTTCTTTATTGTGTGAACCCAGTCTTCTCTAGGAAAGTTACTGTGGAATCCTGTAGAAGACATAAGGTTACAATCTAATGTCAGCTGCTCCAACCTAAGACTAGGTTCACACATCACGTTAAGTTATAACATTCTCTGTTTTCAACCTAACATGGTATAACTGTAATTTATGATTAGGTGGATAAACAGTTCTGGTTTATGCAGGTTATGCACAACTTGTTAGGAGATAGAAAATGTACCCAATATTACAGTCCTTTATGTTAAATGGTATTTGATTTCATGTAAGTAGGATAAGTAAAATGTCAGAAACAGCTAGGCCTGGAAATAATAAGATCTTTTGTGCAAACTCCCACACTAGATTCTGGCCTTGATGGCTTGAAAATGTTGACCTTTGTATATGCTAAGTTACAGTGCTTCAGAATTGAAACCATACTGCACTGAGCATACAAAACTCAATTTTAATTTTTCAGCTGCGCAGGCCTGCTATGTCTGCATTTTCCATTAGGAATTTTATATTGGTAATTGGACAAAGCCATACTAGAGAAGACTGTGCTAGAGAAGGCAGCCCAAGTGGGAAGGAAATACTTTATTTCTACGTGGTTTAGACCCTTTTAAATGGTTAGGCTGAAGCCTAGAGGAAAGTTCTGATTTTTAGGTTCCAACCTCATATCCATATATAAACTGAATATGTGTGTGTGTGTTCTACATGAAATTGTTCAACATGAAAGACTTCCAGGCTGTGGTAAAAAGATAAGCATGGCTGCAGTTTTTTATTGCAAGAACATTTCTTGTTTGGATTCATACTCTATCCCTCATTCCAATCCCAAATATCTGATGCTAACAATTTTGTTTAATTCAGTGATGTTTGACTCACAGTGAATCTACCTGAGTGTTCAGGAGTTTGCCTAACAAAAGATGATCTCACTTAGGTTCTTGGCATTTTGAGGAAAATATTAATAATGCACTTCCATCAGTATACTTTCAAAAAGTAGAAAGCAAGGATTCCATTCATCGTTGGTTCTTTTAAATAGTAAAATTTAAAATCAGAAAGTCTCCATTATTTACACTGCTTAGGACTTTACATTTGAGTTTTTATATTATTTTATTGTATAAGTCCTTGACTTATACAATATAAGTCAATATACTTATATAAATCCTTTTACTGTATAAGTCCTTGACTTATGATCAGAATCGGGACTTCCCTCGTTAAGCAAGGCAGTTGTTAAATGAGCCTTGCCCTACTTTACAACTTTTGTTGCCACAGGTGTTAAGCAAATAATTGCAGCTGTTAAGTGAATCATGCTATCATTAAATGAATCTGGCTTCCCGTATTTACTTTGCTTGTCAGAAGCCAGCAGGGAACATTTCACAAATGGCAGTCACATGACTATGAGCATGCTGCGATAGTTGGAAGTGTGAGGACTGGTTGCAAGTCACTTTTTTCAGTGCTGTTGTAAATGTAAAGTTGCAAAACAAATGGTGTTGAGAACCACCTGTAGTTTCCTCAATTCTTACCAGCAGTTTATTTAAGTTCAGAATTATATCTGAGGATTTCAGTTTAAATGGTATTCTGATATTTACACCAAGGACTTTTTAGAGAATTAGACACCCAAGAACAATTGAAGTCATCCAAATCAGAGCCTGTTTTATATTGGAATGTGATACACCATAAGATAGTTGCTGTTGTATGCTGTGAAGAGTAGTGCTTTATTGCTACTTGCTTTAAGCTGGTATCTACAGTCCAGATGCATGGTACATCTTGAGTGAGTTTTTGACTCTGCCCTCACTCCTTTATTAGCAGCATATTGTAGTATCCAATATTAAGTATGTCAGCAGGGTGTATTGGCTCAGTTTTAGGACAGACTATGCCAAGTTAATAAGTACTTACAGAACACCAAGTATCGATGAAATTGCAGAATGCTGTCACAGAGAAAAACAGTATGCTAGGAATCACAAATCATGTTCATATTACAGAATGTTAATATTGCAGGCCAATGTACGAGACTAAACATGTTTGGATATTAAACAATGCTCTTTTTAATATTACAGGGTAAGGAGCTCTATTTCTTTAGTATGTTCTTTTATTTGTTTATTTGGACAATTTCAAAATAGTTTAATACTGTATAGCCTTGCAAATTATTTATGTAGACTTTAAAATCTGTTGTATCATATTCACAGTCCTATGACAGGATAGCTTAAAAATTCCTAGGTAGAAAAAAGAAACTATGAATTGCAAAAGAATTGGGTTGCTTTAAAAAGAGAAGCAGAATATAATACCTGTGTAGATTTGTTTTTCTTTTTTTACATGTATGTGCTACATTCAAACCTGTTCCTTGGGATGAGAATCTGCAGCTCTTCAGAATAATCAATTGGAAAGGCTGCTGTTATGTTAATTTTGGAATATACTGAGGCAACTGGTTTAGGAGCCCTTTTCTTTCCTACAAGATTCTTCTCCATTAATAAATATAGATAATAAATACAAGATGTAAGTACTGAATAAGACTGCAAAACATCTAACACTGTTAAATAAGCCTTACAAATTAAGTTCCAGAACAGTAGTTTGGGTTTTTTTGCAACAAACAAATGAGCATTGCAGCTCTTCACAGACCCAGCCAAGTTACTAGGTTTCAAGAAACTAGCTTTCTTCTAAATATGAGTATTCTCCAGATATGTAGAGGTATAACTCCCATCATTCTCAGCTATTTGATCGAAAAATCATGGTGGCTGAGAATTATGTAAAATATTAAGCTGGGAATATAACCTAATTATTTTTATAAGCCCTAGATAGATAAAATGTTCTAAATCAATATGAAAATAGAGTTGTTGGAATATGATCACCATCTTATTTTTTATAGCATAATTCTGTTTTTATGTACTAATCTTAGCACAGCCTTCTATCCTCCTGATGGGAAAGGATTACAATTTGTAGAATCCAATAAAAGAGAATATACATAGCTCATGTTTGAATTGTGGAGTCAACTAGGGTCAGAGAGTACCAAGGAATCCACAGTTTCTAGAATTTCTATCCAGATGCATCTGAAAAGACTTAAGATTGTGAATGTTGGGCAATTGTGACCATAAAATAGGAATCCCAATAGTGTTTTCCTAACAAATGCCCCATTGAGGCTTTGGGTTCCCCCAGAATAGCTTCTTTTTTTGCAAATCCTGCTATATCACCCAATTCTTCTTGCTTTTCGTAGTGCTCTTCTTGTTTAGCAAGACTAACATAGCTTGCAAAACTTATTTTTTTCTTGTCAATGCTATCCTTACTATTGTTTACTTTAAAAGATATTAATTTTGCATTAAAAATTATAAAGTTTTATATTGTTCTTTGAATTTCTACATTTTTCACAATGTCTCTACCCCAAAAGAATAGGATTTGTTCTTCAGTGACCACATTTTCAAAAAATGTAATTTAAAGCAGATTTGCACAGTCTAATCCACCCAGATCTGGCTGTAGCCCCCAAAAACATTGGGTGTGGTTTCAAAGAGGAGAAAATTATTAAATGTTTTATTGAAGAATACCTAGATTTAATATTCATTGCAAGTATTTAAACATAATTTACTTAAAGTGAAGACTTTTTCTGTCCTCATCTCCCATCTAATAACTAAGACCAAATCAAGACCAAAGGCAGTCCTCACCCCAGAAAAAAATTATACATATCTGGTTTAAAGATAAGCATCTTTGCCTGTCCATGATACAAAGGAAACCATACTCAAATCAGTTTTGAGTACTGGCTCAAAACATCAGTCCAGACCTCTTGTTAAGGCACATGGTATCCAATTGACCAACATCTAGGAGCCACAAAGTCTTCTAATACAGGTTAGTTAAAGATTGAGTGCTATGTAATAAAACACTGTGCAAGTAAATAAGATGTGGGATTATGTATATAGTTTCTGTTTACTAGGTTCCCTGCAATTAACACAGCATTGTAGAAGAATAGTCAAGAGTGAGATTAAAAATGTGCCAGCAGCATGTTGAAATAGAGGTGTAGAATTTGAAAAGCTTAATGGCAGGCAACTAGCTCATGCTGTTTATAATGTAAGGATTGGGTTCTTCCTAGTTGAATGCCCTGTGGGATGCATATGTTGGAGGTGGGAAAAACAAGATGAGGTCTTCAAAATTCTTCTGTTTTGACATTCAGTTGTAAGGTTAATTACCAAATAGTAATGTAGGTTTAATATAGTAGCTGAGATGCTCAGCTAGAAACTAGAAGGACATGAGTTTTAGTCCTCCTTTAGGCATGAAAGCTGGATGGGCAACTTTGGGCCAGTCACTTTCTCCCAGTCCAACCCACCTTACCTATGGAACATTAAGGATACATGCTACCTTGATTTGACTAAAAATAAAGACAGGATAAAAATCTAATAAGAGTAAATCTGCTAGAGGAACAGGTCAGGTCTAAAATGTTCACATATTTACACACTATTTTTGAACTGTATCTTGATGGATAAGGTGTGTCCCCCACTCTTTTTTAAAGAATCATGAAGTACTTGATAAATCTTATGCCAACAATGTGTAATTAATGCCTAAGTCTGTGAGTTAGAAATGTTATACAGTGGTGCCTCACAAGACGAGACTAATCCGTTCCGGAAGAATGCTCTTAGTGCGAAATGGTCTTAAAGTGAAACGAGGTTTCCCATTGAAAACAAAAGAATTTGTTTTCAATTCTATGAATCGGATGATCCATTCCATGCCCCCAAAAATATTCACCAAAAAATCATTTTCAATGGAATTTGATGTAGAAACAATTGTCCCTAACATCTGAAACAA
>JANHZU010004585.1:55088-72020 GCA_032468055.1 Acrochordus granulatus
GTTTAGCAGGCTTGTAGAAAGAAATGCACTGCTTGTAGTGTTTTTATTCCAAAGAAGTAAAAACATTTTGTTTTAATGAGTTAATTCATGAAAGTCCATTGTGCTGACATTTGGAAACTCTGACTAGAATTGGAAGGAAAAGGGATTTTGTCATTGGAAAGTTTGAGCAGTGCTTTGCACACTTGCAGGAATGGCATCATGGAAGCCTCCAAAGCTTGTTTTGTTGTCCCTCTTGTGACACTCCTGTTCAATGATTTACTAAGCACAATAAAATTCACCAGATAAATGCCAGAAGAACTTCATTTTTCTGTCACACAGATTGCAAAGCCAAGAGGCTCTTCGGCAGTTTATGTCCAGTTTTTTGTTAAAGGATCCCTCTACTAAAGTAGTCTGTTGTAACCCTGTGCCAGTGGAATCTCCTTGCATTTTCTTACTCAGTTGTTGGTTTACCTAAGTGATTGTAACTGAGGGTTTAGTTGAGAGCCCACCATTTTACAGGCAGTCTTCAACTTACAACCTCAACTGGGACCAGAATTTCTATTGCTAAACAAGGCTCAAAGTGAGTCTTGCCTGACTTAATAACGTTTTTACCACAAATCACTGCAATTGTTAAGTGAATCATGCAGTTGTTAAGCAAATTTGGCTTCCCCCATTGACATTGTTTGTCAGAAGCTGGCCAAGAAGGTTGCATATGGTGATCACATATATGCACAGAGACTGCAACTGTCGTAACACATGTCAGTTACCAAGTTCCAAATTTTGATTACATGTCTGTGGGAATGCTGCCAAGTCGGGAGTCCCAGGACTGATTGTAAGTCACTATTTTCAGTGCTGTTGTAACTTCAAATGGTCTCTAAATGAATGGTTGTAAGTGGAGGACCACCTGTAATTGACTAATAATGCATCACTAAGTGGACAACCTTCAGACTGCCCACAGCATGCTGAATGTGACTTACATGCAGTGTCTGTGGCCTCCTCAGGAGCACAAACTCATAGTACTAGTATTTGGTGAGAAAATCACCCCATCAGGAGTGAACTCTGAGGGTGGATATTTAAAACTGACAGAGGCAATGGAAGTTGGAGCAGTAGCCAGGAGCTTGGGTGTTCACAAGTGGTATATAAGCCTATGCTATGATTTTTCTAACAAAAAAATAAAGATGGTGTTCTCAATGTGAGCTTTAAATTAGGCAGCATCTCTCCTATAGCAAAATTGCAAAAAATGCAAACTTTCTTAAAAAGGCAACTGAATTTTTATTATTAAATGTAATTGGAAAACATTTCATCTCCTATCCAGGAGACTTTTTCAATTCAATGTGAAAATGAAAGGTATAGTAATCTCTTAGTAATTTTTCTGCAATTGATAAAATGAACTGCATTTTAAATAAGGTACCGTTGAAGTTTGAATGTGATAGGAATATGGATTGAGTTCACACACTGTACTCAGCCAGAATGTATAATTTTCCATACCATCTAATCTGTCATGATTCAAGAAGTTACAAAAAAACATCAGAGCACATAAAAATTATATAGATAGTCCAGATCTATCACCTAGACCAAAAATACATCAGAATTGGATGGGTGTTACAAGTTTGGGAGATGCAAGCACAAGATGGAGCCTCCCTTTTCCTCAAGGGAAAAGATGTGTATAACATGTGGATCCTAAGATCCTAATGTGTGGTAGGAACCCAAAACAGCCCTTCTCAGGAAAGACACACAAAATAAACAAATTCTGATCAGAGGGACCATCCTACAAAGATATAGTGCTTAATCATTCAGGCTTTTTAACTGATTAAAACCAGCATCTAGAATTGGGTTGGGAAAGCTATTGGGAATTCATAATGTGATATATTAATTTTTGGCTTAGATTTATGTTCATATTAGGGAAAAGGACTCTTTCCTGCTTTAACACTCTAAAATGGGGAATGATATTGAAGCATCACTGACAAGGGTTGAATTGAAACTAAAAAAGAATCCACAGAGGAATAAATGATACAACTAGGTGCTGCTTTCTTTCCTTCCCCCCAACTGTTAAAATTCATTAAAAATAGAATAAACTTGCCTTCTCTTCCCACGCATACTTAGAATGCCTTTTTTAAGGTGACGATTGTTAAGACAGCTTTATGAATAACCAAGGCAGAAAAGATAAGTGCTTTCTCCACCCCCAATCCCCATAATTATTCACATTCCAATTTATTATTTTATTTGAAAATGTCTTATATATTCAATTTATTCAATTTTAATGGCTAAAAATATTCAGAACAACATACCAATATAAATACAACTTTTAAAGAATAAAATGAATGCTATATAATCAAAATATCTCACCCACAAGTAAAACCAAATAAAATTACTTTAGACATGCCAAATACGTGGGCAAGTGGAATAAATTTCTTGCAAAATTAAGCATATTAATCATGCCTTTTAACCAATGAATCAAGTCATAGCTTTTACACAAATGACAATAATGCTTCTTTTAAATGAATTACGCAAAATCTCTTAGCTAAAGAAAGAAAAATAATACACTTCTATGTTATATGCATTTAACTTTCCCCTGCTACAATACTGTACAGTGTAATTCAACTCTTGTTTTCCTCCCCAGCTCTCAAAAATTGGGATTGCATCCAAATGTTTAAAGTTATCAATAGTACTGTAACAGTATTTATTTCCATTGTATAACTAGCTTAATGTTTTTAAGGCCCTTGCATATGCTAACAATTAAACTAGATCAGTTTAGAAAGACATTCTTTAAAAACATATTCTATGCTTATAGACACTGAAAAATTAATTCAAGGAAAAAAGCAATTGTTTTAGAAAAGGAGTAACTTTTGTTAGCAATTTGTATAAAATAATAGCTGCTAAAATATGTAAGGTTATAGCTTCAGGATAAGAAAACTACTCAGCAGTATATAACATAGTTAAATGGGAATTATGGCATATATCCAGTTTGAAAATTAATCTAAAACATGCATTAATGTAACTACAAACTGCACTATTCTCCCTCCACCTCCATTTCCTCTCCTTGAGCACAGGCAGAAACATCCATTTTAAATTAGCCACAGTTGTTTAATCAAGATTGTTTTGACTGAAAAAAAAAGCCAGTTTCAGAAACTGGCTTGTAGTTAACTTATTTTAACTAGGTGTAATTAAGATGAATTGTGTTATTTTCTGGGTTTAATATTGCAGCAAGACATGATTCAATGTTAAATATAAGCAAAGCCTTCTAAACTCTTTATATCAATGTTAAAAGAATATTAGCATGCAAGACCAAGGCTTGCTGTGCTTGCAGCATTAAACCAAAGTTTCATCATCGTATCAGCAAATAAGATCTTTTCTTTATTGTCCTTTAAAATTAATAAACTCACAGAGTCAACAAAAAGCAGGAACTTCTTTTGTATTAAGTAAATATTTACGTAGATAATGATGTGTGTGGACTAAAATACTATTATAAAGGCCATACATTTATACATGCATATTATTTTCATACCAGCCTTTGCTGTTCCAGACTTACAACATTTAGATTTTTTTATCCCACCTTTATTATTTTTATAACTAACTCAAACTGGAAAACATACCTAATAGTCCTTCTTCCTCCCTTTTCCCCACAACAACAACCACGTGAGCTGAGTTGGGCTGAGAGAGAATGACTAGCCCAAAGTCATCTAGCCGGCTTTCATGCCTAAGGCAGGACTAGTTTCAGTCGTTTTCCCTTACAGCGGACTGAAGGGATGTGTATCAACAGAAATGAACTCAATGTGAGGTTAGTGAGCAACCAGAAAGTAATTACCCGTTTATTACTAATAGAAAATGTCTGAAGAAGGGGTCCTAAGAGAATCAAAACTCTTCCAAAACACCCAGAAAGGTGCTGGGAGAAAATGGCTACCTAGAACTCTGAATTAGATGACCCTTTTTAGGAGGGGTGGATGCAACATTTGGATGCAGCTCCTATATTTATATCTAAACTGGAAAAGATCTGTACATCTCCTATGCCTTGCAGGAGAATAGGTCCAAAAACTAAAATATGGTGTAGCCAAAGGCCTCCTTGGAGCAAAATGAGCATTTCAAGTTCCAAGATTTTGAAATGCTTTGGCCACTTCACCTCTAAGGATATAAAACAGCTGATAGATCAAAGCAATAATTCATCTAGAACAGCATCCTGTTTCCCTCAGAACTAAACAGATGTCTCCAGGAAATCCTAAATTAACTTTTCCCTCTCTGTACCTGGTCTATTGCTTTGGAATAGGGAAGTTTCATTTTTCCGTGATGACTTAGAGCTTCGGTAGGGTTCTTAGATTGTTGCTGCATTTCCATATTTGCACAGCATCTGCATTTACTTCTGACATAGCTGCAGCAGAGCACAAATTGGAAACATACTGATTTCCAGATTGAAATGCTGAAGCTTGATGGAGCTTGACTTTGGACTGTTTTCCCATTATTAGAACTTCAGGTTGTTGTGTACTTTGCTTTCAACATTTAGTACCTTTTGATTCTCTTTGCATTGGACAGGACAATAGTGCCATGTTTATGTGTCAGAGACCCTTCCAGTAGTAATCAAGTGATTATCAAATGCTTGAGGTGGCATTGGTTTTGTTTAGATTTTTGTAGGTTCTTAGTGCTTTAGGGTTGATTTCAATGAAACTATACCCTCTTTGAATTCAGTGGATTTACATATCAGGACATAGTTCTTAAAAGCAGTTCTTAATACAACTACAACACATGACATATTACACCATGTCATCACTTATTTTACAAAAAGAAAGCCACAGAAGAATTGTATCAGCAATTCTTGTAGCAGGTTGAATTTCTTGAACTGGCACAGAAAGTACATTCTCTGATGTGTCTTCTTTATGCTAATGGTGCTAATGTTATCTATTTCAAGTCTTGAGAGGTTGTTGAGCCCAGGAACTTGAAAGACTGTACTGCTGTTACTGTATTGCTGAGTATGGTAAGAGGAGGTAAAATAAGAGGACTCTTCCTAAAATCCAGTCATCTCCACAGTTTTGAGTGTATTTAGTTCTGTTTCAGCTGCACCACAGGGCCAGCTATTCAACTTCCTATCCATATGTAGACTCATCCCCATCTCTAAAGAGTCCAGTGACTGTTGAGTCATATGCAAACTTCAGAATTTTGACAGAGGGTTCCCAGAGGTGCAGTCATTGGTGTAGAGGAAAGAGAGTGGTGAAGAGAGCACATAGCCCTGAGAAGCTCCAATACCAATTGTCTGAATACTGGATGTAATTTTCCCTAGCCTCACCTGTTGTTTTCTGTTTGTCAGAAAGCTGGTTATCCACTTACAGGTATGGGCAGGCTCAGTGAGCTAGGTCAGTTTGTTGCAAAGGATCTCCGGGATGATGACATTAAACATTGAGCTGATGTCCACAAAAATAACTCATGCATAAGTCTTTGGGGAATCAAGGTGTTTCAGGATATCATGCAGTGTCATATTGACAGTATCGTCTTCTGACCTCTTTACTTGATAGGCAAACTGTAGAGGATCTAACAGTGGATCTGTGATGGCTTTCAGGTGGGCCAGTACCAATCTCTCAAAGGTATTTATGATTACAGATGTTGAAGCGATGGGTTGTAGTCATTTAGCCCACTGATGGAGGCTTCTTAGGGATGGAATGATGGTGAAACATTTAAAGCACGAAGGAATGTAGCACAGCTCCAGTGAAAACTAATGTGAGGATAGGAGCCAATTGTGTAGCAGAGGTTTTCAGATAAGAAGAGGTCACACTGTCTGGGCTGGGTATTTTCCTGTTTTTTTTTTGTTTGTTTGTTTTTGAAGGAGACTTTGGACATCTTTTTCCAGAATCACAAGCAGTGGGGACCCAGTAGAAGATGAGGGCTCAGAAGATGGATATGCTTGTAGAGGAATTATCTGCTGTTAATGTGACTGAGGTGGGATCATCGGCAATAGGTAGTGGTGATTGTTTCCCAAACCTGCAGTAGAACACATTCAGGTTGTTTGCCAGTTGATGGCTTTCTTCAATAGAGAGTGATGGACTCTTGTAGCCAGTGATGTTCTATACAGAAGCAGGATCGTTTGCTGAAAGTTGTTTTTTCAGTTTTTTCATTTTTTTAGAGGAGTTTCTTTTTGCTACTCTGATCTCTTAGTTTATTTCTGGCCTTGTTATACAGGGTCCTATACCCTCTTTTTTAGGTTTCTTCTTTGTCATGATGGAGCTGCCTGAGTTTCATTGTAAACCAGGGTTTATTGTTGTATGTACATTAGGATTTGGTAGTCACATACATTTCTTCACAAAAACTGATGTATGATGTCACAGTATCAGTTCATCCAAGTCTGCTGTAGCAGCTTCAAAGAAGGTATATAAATATATTAATACAATATAAATCTGAGACATAAAAATTGAATTTTTATATATACAATAAACATATATTCAAATTAATATATTATTGTGTTGATATTATTTCCTGGATTAACATGATGGCAATAATACAGTAATGGACATGCTAACAATAGCCTGTCATCTGAACAGACAGGTGTGGGATATAAATGAGATAAAGCTTTTTATCTCATTGAAGTGGACATTCATGTAGGATATATTAATTTTTGTGCATCTTAATGAGGATTTAGCAAAGGATAAGCTACCTTTAAAGCCTGGGAGCAGTTTTTCAGGGCATATACTGTGTAGTCTCTGCAATTTAGAAGGAAAAAAATAGTAAATTTATTTATTTCATATGCTGCTAATCTCCCCAATAAGGCAACAAGTGTTTTGTCTGTTGTTCTTCAAGTAGATTGCTGGTTTAAATAATCATAGAGGGTATTTATTTAGTACATTTATAACCCACTTTCCCCTGCAAAACCACGCCATAATAAATGAAAAAATAATAGTAAAATCACAATGATTAAGAAGATATAGTAAAGCCACGAGTTACAGTATGAAAACTTCAAACTTAAAAGTCTTCAAACAATGGCCTTAAATATTTGGCTAATTATCTGTAATAAACCTTTTGAAGTTTTTCAGCGTTCCAGTCCATAATCTGTGGAGGAAACTGCTGTTTCATATAAGATTTTCCTGATAGGAAAAATAGAGCAAAATAAGATGCCACTAAATTTTTATAATTATGGTAGTGCATCATGTGCACAGCCAGTACAGCTATTTTATAGAGAATATAAAATATAATATAAATATATTCAAATGAATACATTATTGTGTTGATCTTTCCTGAATTAACATGATGGCAGTAATAATGGACATGCCAACCAGAGTCTGTTTATCTGAACAAACAGGTATAGGATGTAAAATGTCTCTGGGGAGGTAGGGGTTAATTCTAATGAATGACAAGATTAATTTGATCTAGTCTCAGTGAGGAATTTTAGCTCATGTGGAAACCACTGCATCCAGTCACCCTTGACCTCAGACTGTTTTCAAGAGCTTTCAAGAGTACAATTGTGAATTATACTCTTAGATTCTTTTCCATGATCAGATTAAATGAAATGCAGGTATTCTGTTTATGTTTCCACTTTTTTTGATACTAAACATCCCATTTCACACCACCATTTTTTTAAACTAAGATTTCAGAAGAGATAGGCATGAAAGTACAGTACTCCAGCCTCCGTCATTAGATAAAATGGACTGTAATCTGGAGAAATTATAAACCAGTTAGTCTAGTGTCAGTATTGGAGAAGATATTTGTAGAGATTGTCAAGCAGGTGACCATATACCATGGTTAAAATAGTATCCATTGCATCTCTTTATATGTGCATGTTAGAACTGCTATTACAGACAAACTATATATAGAAGATTATCACTTTGTAAACTGGAACTGATTTTCTCCCTTTAGGTCTCAAGTCAACTTACAAGAAGCAGATACATACATCATAGATAACTCAGGAAAGGAGCACAGTCTTTGGTAGTTTAGAATCATATTTCATTCAGTTAATAGTTTACTAGCTTTTGGTTGCCACCAAGATTAAAAACACAATAATGCAGGATAATGTTCAGAAATCTCAACAACACGCAATTGTATTATCCTACACAGTTTACCATATGGCTTAGTTATTAGTAATTCCAATAAAATGTATCTTTTTCAAGATCCAAAAATAATTATTTAAAAATTATTTATGAAACAATAAATTTTGAAGCAAAGGCCAGGCAGAGTAATTTTTTCCCAATAACTTGATAACCCACACAAATCACTTTACAGTATTAATAGTAAAAAGGGAAAATTGTTTTCTATAAAAAGGCACATTAGCCAGCGGTATTCATATAAGCAAACCAACCTTCAGATGTTTTTCTGAAATGGATTTTGGTATTTTCAGTAGATTCTTTTATTGTCTTAGAAAAATCTGTATATGTCACACTGACTTTTTATATTTGTGTTATTTTCATAACTAGCCTAGGTCCATTGAGGAAAGTAATATACTAAATATGTTAGTGTACTAACAACTTATTTGGAGTATTATTTTATCAAGACTGTTCTAGCCTTCTGATATGACATGACTTTACTTGCTTGTTATTTTTTACAAAGCTTTAACTCAAAAGACGTTCAGTCATTCATCCCTAACAAGTCCCTAGCTCTTAGAGTGGAGAAAAAAATGCTTACGAGTTAATGCTCAGCTTTTTGAGTAAGTGTTCAAAATAAGAACTTCTTAGTTGTTAAAGGCATAAAACAGGTATGGCCTGTTCATTTTATCTGTGGCAAGCACCTAACATGTCATTAGGTTTGATAAAGCGAACCACAATTAGGGCTTTATCAAATCATCTTTTCTGTCTTGGGGTCACAGTACATAACGCTGAGAAGAAAAAAAAGATGTTTTCATCATTGCTGTTCTCTCCTGTGTCTCTTTATGATTTTACATCACAGTTTCATTTGTATGTCTCTTTTTGGTGCAAGCCCAAAGAAATGATCTGAATGCTCTCTATGAAGTTCAGTCTACATAACTTGTTAGGATAGATCATTGTAACCTTTAAGTAAGAATGACTAGGGTAGAAGACATGCTGATCTCAGTATTGTGGACAGAAATCTGAACATAAATTTAGCAAGGTGTATTTTCTTTCATGTTATGAGTGGGCAACTGCACCCATAGAGCTACTGGAGTAATTTCTATCCTTCCTCTCCCAAAGTTGTTAAGAGTTCTCTGTTGTTCTTATAGCCAGCTGTTTAGAAAGAAGAGAATGTTAGAAGAAAAACAGCCATCAGAAAAAGCATGTGGGTGTTCTTAATACATTTTGGCCTGTAGTTCACCTGAATTCTATACGTAGAATGACATCCATCCCAGAGGGAATGCAACTCTTGATGGAGAAAAATATGTCTATCTTTTGCTTTAGAGCATGTGTGCAAGTTTCAAAAAGGGAAGAGCAAAACATTCCTATGGAATATTTTCCGAAGTAGTAGTGTAATTTACAAACATTTTTTCAAGAAGAAGCTTGTCTTCCCCAACCTAGGAATTCAACTGAATGTTCTTTTTTCTTCTGCATTGTAGTTTAGTATGGTGAAAACACAAGTTTCTGCTTTATAAAAGATGGATTTAACACTAGATTAATAAGCAAACCATATTCCTTGAGCCACAAAGGTTTTGATTTCAGTTTAAAGGCTAATGCACTTTTACACAAGTTATTCATACACTTTCTTTCCAGTTCATCCAGAGTCATACTAGTTGACCATATGCAATTCTTTCTTAAGGCTAATCTGCACCACAGCTTTGAGTAAATGTAATAACACTTTCTTCTCTCCAATTAACATCATTAGTTATAGTTTTCTCAGAAGATCATTCAATCACTAACAAATTTTTTATAGAATCTTTCCAGATTACAAAATTCTTTTTGTGGAAAATTATAACAAATATCTATAGCAGTGATAACTGGTACCAGCATGCTTGGACATTTGTGCAGGTCCCGGTTTCTAGAAAGAGCCTCTTGCCATATTTCTGGATATGTAGCCTACCATAGTAATCCCCACAGCATCTCAATACAATGCCATCTCAAGGCACCATGAAAAATAATTTGAGGGAAACCCATCAGGATAAAAAGGGTTGACTAAAGGCCGTGTTGTTGAGGATCTTCCTGAAACTGGAGTTAGTTCTGGTAATCAAAGGGAATGGTAATGATATTCTTGTTGTTTAGTCACACAGTTGTGTCCGACTCTTTGCGACCCCATTGACTGCAGTACCCCAGGCCTCCCTGTCCTGCACTGCCTCCCAAAGTCCACCCACGCTCATCACACTGACTATGCTGTCTACCCATCTCATCCTCTGCCGTCCCCATCTCCTTTTCCCTTCGATATTTCCCAGCATCAGGGTCTTATCTAATGAGTCCTCTCTTTGCACTATGTGGCCAAAGTACTTGAACTTCAGCTTCAATATCTGTCCCTCCAATGAGCAGTCAGGGTTGATTTCCTGAGCCAATCTTAAATTTCTTGTAGCTTCCTGCTCACACATATGGGTGGAAACCCATTCAAGTACCAATCAGACCTGGTCCTTGTTAACTTCTAAGCTGAAGAAGTTTGATCAGGTGCCACCACCTGCTGAGATCATTGACATAATAAACTATGTAATTTTGTACATATGTCCACAACCTGTAATATATAAATAGAAATGATATATCTGATTTGTGATGAGATTGAAATGCATTTAAAAAAGCATGAGAGAGCACTTGCTCAGTTTTTCAGAAAAGTATTTTAATTCTGGCATAGCAGCAAATGACACACTGCTTGTCTGTTCTTGACAATCAAGAGTGGAAATATTATATTTTCCTTCTGAGAGGGGGACAATTCTGTATGTAGATTAACTGGCAGAGATTAGCTCCTAAATGAGTGAATTTGAATGCCTTTCATAGTCAAAGGTGTGGCCACAAGGCCTGGAGGCCCAAGATCCAGAGCAGGCTAAAGCTTGTCTTGCAAAACTAACACCATTAGGGAACCAGGCAATGCCAGTTCCCTTCTTATCTTAACAATGGAGATAAAGTCTTGGGGAAAGGAGAAAGAAGCCTGAACTCTGTTGAAGGGGTCAGCATAAAGCACCAAATGGAAGGAAAGCATTTGGGTACTAAGGCATATACAGTTTGGGACATATTGATTAACTGATTTCCAGGATACAGTAAAATAGACTTCAGTAATTATTTTCTAGAAGAAGTTATTTCTCAAAGCCACTCTTCTTTCTAACCAACTTGTTCAGTTCTCATTTACAACTCAGCTGCAAATCTCCTGTGATTGTTCACATATCCAGTATAAGTTGCAAGTTTTGTTAGAAATTGTAGCATCATCTATTAATAGTGCTATATGGCTTCTGAAATGTTATGTTTTATGGTGTGCAAACTGATCATGCGCTTACCACAGTGTGTAACTGGATTTTTTAATACCTGCAAGACAGACTTTCCCAGTATTATTAGTATATATTTAGCTGTACAGTATATATCTAAAATCACACATGACACAAGATCATCATGATAAAACTTCTTGTGCTAGACTTCCAAAGATAATTTTATTTTAAATGGCACCAAATCAGTTTGTTTTACACACACATGCAGACAAGTACAAAGACAAATACCAAGATGATAGCGTAGAGTAAAGAAAGAAACTAAATCCCATCAAGAAATAAAATTGGAAAAGGAGAGGGAAGGAAAAACTATTTCTTGAGGAAATAATTTTAAGAGTAGGCAGCTACCATTTTATTTAGAAAACAACAATACAAGTTTTTCTATTACAGTAATAGATATCACAGTGTTTAATAATAGCTCTGTAGAAATGGTACTACTTGACCGGATGGATATTCTACAGGACAATGTAAGCTGTCACCATGCAAAAAGCAGTAAATGACTGAGACCATCTAGGCTGCTGGACCTGATGAGTCATTAATTTCCCATATGCTCTAAAACTGGCTTTCTTTGATTCAGTTCAGCCATAAAATCCATTCTCTTTTCTGTCCTCAGAAAACACAAAAATCTGTATTGGAAAACTAACATGTACAGTACATCTATAATATCCTGCTAAACAAAATACTAGATTTGCAGATGCAGACATGGTTTATTACCGTTATTGATATATTTATTTTAACATTTCATGCAACTAGCACATTTTCATGTCTATGTGTCCAGATTACACAATAAAATGAACTTGCAAAATAGAAACCTGTATATATGGATTTATAATTTTTATCTAGCCCAATTTTATATATCAAAATAGAACAATTATACAATTCAGATGAGAAGGCTCACGAAAAGTTATAAATTATTTTGATGCAAATACCAGAAGAAAGAGGTGAAACATGCAAGATGAAAGGGTTTGAAAAATTGTTTACAAAAAAAAGGGTGGGTGGGTAGGTGGGTGGGTGCATTGAATTTGAAATTTCCAGAGCCAAAGGTAAGTGAAGAATGGCTGATGGATTGATAATTAGTGTCAAAAGCTGTTGTTAGAGAAAGAAGGCAAGATTTTTCATGCTTCTGTTGCTGACTGGGAAACAAAGATGGAATTTTTCCATTTCTCGGCAAGAATGCGTCAAAGTGAGGAGTAAGTCCCCATTTCAAAATCTGCCATGACTTGAAAAGTGCCAGTGAATATATGGTACTTTTAAAGTGGAGTGCAGATACTCCAAAAGATAATTTAGCTTCACGCAGACTTTAGAAACTTGTCTCAAACATTCATAACTCCCCAGGCAACTTCCCCAATCTATTGCCCCCCCGCCAGTAAAAGAGAAATTGCATCCAAAGGAGGATAGAGAAGGTTGGTTTAGAAGGAGCCTGTTTCAATAATTAGTCTTTAGTTGTGATACCCAAAGTCGAGGTGCACAGTAGTTCCTTTTTTCATATTCATTAATGAGAGGTAATGGTGCTTATTATACCTTTTAGGCATTGCCACAGTGGCTGGTTGACCGAAATGCTAAGGAGTCAAACATTTTTTAAACAAAAAACAAAAAAAGAGAGTACACGTACTTTCTTATAGCTAGCTCTAAAATATTCAGCCAAGCGACAGACTGATTTCTTATGATCTCTGTATTTTTTCTCTTTCTCTGGGTATGTTGAAAGTAGTGACGATGACAACGCAGAAATTAACACAATATAGTGGACTGTACAGTGTCTCCATCACGGCATATATAGGCTTGCAAACCTGAATTGTGGTTTAAAATATGGTTAAGGACGAGTGCAACTTGCATCCATGGATACACGTTAGCTCGTATCAGCCATTCTCAACAAGGAAGTGAGGAGTTAATTTATGATCTTATCTATGGTGACTATCTCTTCTAGCTTCCAGACATAGAACCGAGGAGAAGGAGCAACCCTCCTGCAGAAGTTTCTCTAGTCATTCCCAGCTCAATTTGAAGTTCCTGGTGTTATGTAAACGTTAAACTGGGAATATGAGGTGGGAGTGGTGGGTTTTGTGTTGTTGTTTTGCTTAATACTTTCCTTCCCTTGACTTTTTATTTTTTTGTCCCAATTAATAACCAAAGATCTCTGACTTTGCGTACTCCAACCTTCTTTGTTTTAGATTGTTCTTATTTATTTGATTTATATGGCTCTGGATATCTAACAGTGTTAAAAATTATGAAAGCATAAATACTCTCGACAAAACATGCAGCAGCCAGGAAAAGTTAAAGAAGCAACTGTCAGACATTCCTTCCGCTCAGTCAAGAAATGGGCTTCATCACACATGTTCAAGCATAGCCTTTATAAAAAGGCCAACGGGGATTTTTCTAAAAATCTATTTTTAAACCTGCAGCATCCCATGGAGGCTTTGCCTCATGCAGTAAAAGGGAGGGTAGTGCAGGGTTTTTCAGACTGCGTTCCACATAACTTCGTGGTTCGACAAGAACTTGATGGGGTCTGTGAGAAGGACAGGCATGAAAAAAAATCATTCAAATGCAGCCGGCTTTTCATCACTAGAGCTTTGTCTCTTAATCAGATGTTCCAGGAATGCTTTTCTTCTCCACTCTCAGGTTCTGCACCTAAAAAGTGAGAAGATCTCTGGGTTAGAAGTATCAGACACAGGTAGTTCTCTTTAGTGACCGCAATTGAGATCAGCAGATCTCAAGTCTGTTGTTAAGTGAAGCGTCACTGATGAAAATGTGACTGTGCTTATGATCTTATTTTAGGTTTCTTTTGCTTTACAGACCTGCAAAAGTTATAAATGCAAGGATTGGGAATAAAGATATTTTTTCATCATCCTTGTACACATAATAACTAAATGAGGCAGTCACTAAATGAGGACTTTTGCAATCCAGTTCTAAAGGAACAGATTTGACAGAGTTGGAAGAAGAAGGAAGAGATACATGCCATAGTTACTTTCCTCCTCATTCAACTAATGCAAACCATTATGAAATTTAGTTGCCTTTTTGTTAATGAAATATTACATTGGATACAGTTCTGTTATGGAGGGGATATTTCCTGTTGCAATATTTGAAAGTTATAATAGTAGATGCTTAGTTTAGCCACAGAAGTCTAGAAATAGTTATTATAAATATCTGAAAAATAGTACGTAGACAGTAAATAATGAGGTAAATAATTGCCTTGAATCAAAATATAAAAATGAAATATTTTTGTTTTACTTATCTTTCAGTTTTACTATTTTACTTATCTTACTGAAGCTTTCTTGATCCATAAGAATACATTTTCCCTGTTCTCTGAGACTGACTGAAATAGAAGTGCTAATTTTAAGCTGGTCCTAAATAAACTTACTAAAACTTTTTAACTTAGTTAAATAAGTAAGTTTTCCACCTTATGAAGTCAAGTAGTATTTGCTCACTACAGTTTTTTTTTAATTCCTTGAAACTGAGCACACTAATAAAAATGCCACAAATAAGCCCATCCCTTTGCAGAGATTTTCTTGCCATGTTTTTGAAAGAAGTCCGAAAGGCTTTCCATTCATTTCACCAGGTAATAGAAGGACAATTTAAGTTTCTAGCTTAAAAAGCAAGTTGAGCATCTATTGTTTATACAGAGCATTCCTCTCTCTCTCTCCCCAAATGCAATGTAGCATTTTAGGTCCTTCAGACTGAACATATTTTGAGTAGTTTTGCATGTTCACTAGATATGTTTAGAATCACTGTTCCATTTATTTTCCTCTCTTGTAACTCTGAATAACAGCACTGCATGCTTGTATAGTAGGCTTTGCACTGCATATTTCAGAGGGCTGACCAGAATATGGTGCAAATTTGATGGAAACAAAAATTTTGCTGGTATAAATGTGGCCATCAACTGGTTAAGTGCAAAGCCAAATGGTGATTTGAATGAAAGAAGAACCACCACAGATCAAGAGTTTCATTCACCTAGTAGGGCATTCCCGTAGAAGCAGTTTATATACTCAGCAGTGAATCATTGGGTTGACTAATAGAGGATAATGAAGTTTCTGCATGTGAAATATAAGAACCACTTCTTACTCATTTTCAGATTTTTTCACTGCACTCTCCAGGATTAAATACGTTGGTGTTTAATTTAAAAGTAGAAGATCTTGTAAATTATAAAGCTACACCAATTTCTCTGGAGAAAAACCTGACAGAGCAGTGTCCACATTTTTAGTCAACCACAAAATCATTTGATGATTTTAATATTTGACTGGAGTTTGCAATAGAGCATGCCAAAGGAAAATGCTTTAACTGAGGGAATAGGACATACCTATCCAAAATTCTGGACACAGCTGCTGATCAGTAGGAAATAGATGTCCATAAACTTGGTCACTTCCAAGATATGTTGGGCTCAGTTATCACAGTTGAAAGAGACTAGGTTAGGAAAGGCTGGTATGGACTATCTTAGAGATGGTCTGATTTGATTTATAGTAGTTTCCTACGTTCAGTATTCAAGGAGGTGTGGTAGTCTAGTGGTTAAGACACTGGGCTTGTCAGCTGGAAGGTCAGCAACCTGAGTTCAAGACCCAGGCGTTGCATAACATTATTTGTCCCGGCTCCTGCCAACCTAGCAGTTTGAAAGCATATAAAAATGCAAGTAGATAATTAGGTACCATCTACCTGAGGGGAAAGGTAACAGTATTTTGTATGCCTTGGCGTATAGTCGTGCCAGCCACATGCCCACAGAAGTGTCTTCGGAAAAATACTGGCTTCCTCGGCTATGAATCGGAGATGAGCTCTGCCCCCTAGAGTCGGTCATGACTGGACAGGGGAAATCTTTACCTTTTTTATGTTCAGTATTCAGCTGCGCATGGTACAGTATCTTGAGTAAAATCAAAAGACTTTAACCATTTCATGCAGTAGGTTTGGGATGCCCTTTAGCTGATAAGTCAGATATTATCAAGTGATCTGTGATGATGTAATGTTGATGATGTTTAAAAAAAAATAACTGGCTCTTTTTCTTCTTCCTTTCCTCCTCGTCTCTTGCTTTTTAAAATAATTGTTGCTATTTTTATTTATCTCAAATGTATTTAAATTCTTTTTGAAATTACAGCTACAGGAGCTTTATTTAAGCCTAAGAGAATACCTTTAAATGAATTGTTTGGATTTAGAGAAAAATGGCCTGTCTCTAAATTGTTGTTGTTCAGTCGCATAGTCGTATCCGACTCTTCGCGACCCCATGGACTGCAGTACCCCAGGCCTCCCTGTCGTGCACTGCCTCCCAATGTCCACCCTTGCCCATCCTCTGCCGTCCCTGTCTCCTTTTCCCTTCGATATTTCCCAGCATCAGCGTCTTTTCTAATGAGTCCTCTCTGTGGCTTGAGCTTCAGCTTCAAGATCTGTCCCTCCAGTGAGCAATCAGGGTTGATTTCCTGTAGGATTGACTGGTTTGATCTCCTTGCCATCCAAGGGAATCTCTAAATCAGAATACTGTAATTCATTTCAATTTTGTTGTGCCTTGAATTATTAATTTTATTGCTGTTAATCAGTGCTAATTAATACAAATATCAGACTTAGTCACCTGTGTAGGTTCTCATATAGTTATGCCTGACTTTACCTATATTTAACCAGATAATGTTTTGGGGGAGAAGAAGAGAATCCATTGGTCAGGCTCAGAGCTGCCTCTACAGCTGGAC